>RBNI01007372.1:0-10385 GCA_003990745.1 Jimgerdemannia flammicorona | reverse complement strand
CCCCTACCCCTCCCCAATGAAAGACCACCTTGTCTAACACTATTGCCACTCTCCCACCACTCTGCTCATAGATCCTCACCACCAAACCACGACATCGGCCCCCCTGAGGACCCCAACCCACCCACCATCCAGTCAGCAGATCCCCCAGTAGCCCTTCCCATTATAACAACTTCTCCCCCAGCCCCAGCTGCTGGCCCTCCTCAAATACAAAAAGCCAATGGTCCGCCAGTCCCACCCATATTGCTAATACCCATCCTATAGTGAGCCAACTATTACCCACTCCACCCACAAGCCCCTCTGCTCCTCACCCAGCACCTGCTGGGCAACCTTCTGTAGCCTCACAACAATCACCTTAGTCACCATCTTCCTGTCCATATCCAGAAGCAAAATTGGCCTCCAGTTCTTTCAGTTCTTCTGCCTCCCCTTGTCTTTGTATAATAAGGCCAGCCCCAAGTCCTACTTGCCAACTCACTCACCTTTCAGAATAACATGGTCACAGAGGGCAGCCATCTCTCCTAACACCCCAGGGGCCTTCACCATCTTCTTCCAGAAGTCCCAAGGCAACTCATCCTCCCCTGGTACTGTCCCAAGCTTAGTTGCTACAAGGACACTCTGGATCTCCTCCTCTTGGACCAGTAAGATCAAGTTACCCAGTCTCTCTACCTGTGGCAGCTCCCACTCCTCCAGTGTGTTACCAATTGCCTCTTCATCAGCACCCCCTTCCTCCTCACTCCACAGACCCCACCATCTCTCCTTCAAAACCCCCAAGATCAGTTGCATGCTATATACTATATCCCTCTTGACATCAAAGACCCCATCCTACTAATATTGTACCCTCCTAGCCTTGAGGAGCCTAGACAAGTACCTAGTAGGCCACTCTCCCTCCTCAAGCCTCTGCCACCATAGCCTGGTAGCCATTCCTTTCATATGAATCTCCTCCTCCTCTCTCAATACCTGTTGCAGCTCCACTATCTCCAATTTCCCCTGCTCTAACCTCCAATCCTCTACCTCTTCAGAAGAAAGCAAATCAGCCCATTCTATCTGCAATCTCATCAGCCTATTAGAAGCACCCCATATGTATCTCCTTCTCTGTCTCTCAGCCTCCCTACCAGCTCCTCCCTAATAGACCCTTGCAGCCTCCTTCAACCTCATTCAACAGATATCTACAGACAAACCCTCATACCTCCAGATAAGAATCTTTGCCTGGATATCCTCCTCCCATGAGTCCTACAACACCTTCTCAGCTAGCAGGTAGGAGTTAAGGCACCAATGTCTGGGTCCATTTCCACTCCCCCCAAACTGCCCCTGCCCTAATAGCTCCCAGTGATCAGACCATGGGCACCACTCTACCCCCAAAGTCTTCCAAATATCAACACCCCAGCATTTGGCCATCAGAATTCAGTCAATCTTCATATCCAAGCCATTTACCCAATGTGTGTAGACCCTCATGTTGCCCCACCATGTTCTTTCTATATCCCCTAAGGAGCTAAGATTCTCCACCTTCTCTCATGTATTCAGACCACCACTCCTCCCACCTGCATTTCTCCCTCCATCAGATCTATCTAATTGTGGATCCCTAACCATATAAAAATCACCACCCAGAACATCTACTCCTTCCTCCAAGAGAATACCCCCCTCCAGCAGATCTCTAATCTATGCAATCCTCTCAACCCTAACTACAGGGCAGTAGCAGAAGCCAACTCTCACTGGCTCCCACCCTGGCTGATGCCAATCTCCCCAGACCAATTGGTTGCCCCAGTTCTTGACTCTGCCCAAGTCTCCTCTACCCTTCTTCACCAGAATCACCACTTTGCCAAACCAAGTAGTATCCCCTCCCCATTCTCTAGTCTACTCCACTCAATTGTCCTCATCCTCACACCTTACATCCTGTAGTAAAAAGAGATCAGCCTCCAATCCTTTAAGCTAAGTAAAAATATTCCTATGCTGTCCAGATCCCCTTAATCCATTCACATTCAGAGAGAAAATGTTAGTTGTACTATTCATAAGGAATAATATTGTTAATCAATCACAATCTCTACAAATCCACATTCAACTCTACCTGTGCCAAGTCCAAATCATGCTCTGCAGCCAGAGCCTTCTCTTCAGCCACCTGTGCCTCCAACCCTATCAGAAGTCCAGCCAATGCCCCATCCTCTTTTTCCTTAAAGTCCTTATGATACTCCTGGCATACCTCCTGCCAGAGTTGTAACCCATGCTGCTCAGCCCAACAGTAGGCAGCTTGCTCACCAGCAACAACTACCAGCTCAGCCTCCCTTATCTTATCAACCTCATATCTCTCCTCTTCCAGGAAAATTGCAAGAATCTCTGCCTTCAGTGCCTCTACTACCCCATCGCCATGCAGAATCTGTGCCTAATGCTCCTTTGGCATCACATGCAAGTCCACTTCCCCCAACTCCTCAGCTGCAAAGTTATCCATCATCTTGCTCATCCACTGCAGGTTCTCTACCTCCGTCCCTCCCAGCATCCCAAGCCTCTCTGCATCAAGCATCATGGTATCTGCCCCTACACTGGCAGTCTCATCCCACTCCTTCTCCAGGATATCCACCAGCTCATCCTTATCAATTGCCACCACCTGACCACCTTTCATCACATCAGGAACCCCAAAGTGAACCCTCTGAGCACCCTTCATCTATACATCCTCCTATATCTGACCCCTTACAGCTGGACCCTGCCTGATCAGAGGGGGAGTGTCCTTCACTACCAGGTTCCATACTTCAAATATGCCATCAGCGAACAGGTCTTTGTGCAGCACCCTCTCAGCCCCTCCCAGTCCCTCCTCCTCATTGCTTCCACTATTGTTAGCCCAGATACTCACCTCCACACCCTCAGACTTCCCAGTGCCCCCAGCCTTCATCTTCACTCCTCCTTTCATGCTTGTCAGCAGCTCCCACTACCTCTTGCACTCTTGAGCCCTCTCCCACTGCCTCTTGTCAGTGTGAATATGTTTTTCATCAATAATCTCCAGGTGTGTCAACTCCTCATATAGCTTCCAGGCCTTTGTCCACTGCTTAACTGTATTACTCAACTCCTATAGCACTTCCAACAGGTTCTCCTCCTCCTCTTCACTCTCCTTCACTCTCAACACTCTACAGACAAATGCCCCCTACATCAATACTGCAGGCCAGTCACTCATCTTCCCTGTAGCCTCCCTCCTAGTCAGTCTAATCCTGACATTGATATCACCTATCCTAAAGGCAGTCCCCTCCCACATCTGGAAGCTGATATCTACCACATTGCCATACTCTGCTATCACCTTCTCAACCCTCTCTCTAGTCTCAGCCTTCATCACCATAGGTACCCTCTTTACCAGCAACTGCACCACTCTGGGGTCTCACCTAAGGCAGTGCACCATAGGGACCACCACTTCCCCAACCACCACTCCAGTATTCAGAGTCTCATCTAGTGGGCCTGCCTCTTCAAAGCCCATCTTGACCCCCTCCAGCCCCTTCAGGAACTTCACTGAGGCTGCCCCAGCCACCTGCTGTAAGATAAGCCCCAGGACCATCTTTGTTATTACTGTCAAGCCCTGGAAGCACAAGGTAGCCACAAACTCTGAAATTGACTTCTTGAGTAATGGTGCCACCACTAGCCTCATTATACTCTCAGTCAGATACTGGGAGTAATGTTCAGTATCTGGGTATTTGGTTCTCAGTATATGGGACAGTCCTGCCGAAGGAGTAGTGGAGTGGTATAATTCAGAAGCTGGAAGGTGTCTTGACAGGTTGGTCTGAGAGGAGTTTCTCCTTAATTGGCAGGATAGTGGTTTTGAATATATATTGGTTGCCCAAATTGTGGTATCTCAGATTTCACTTGGATTTCCCAGGGTGGGTGGTACAGTGGTTGAAGAAGATGGTGGAAGGCTGGTTATGGCATGGGAAGCAGCCACAGATTGGGTGAGACATATTGGTGATATGGACAACCAATAGTGACCTGGGGCTGGTGGACTTCAGGTGACAGCTGAAGATACTTAGGGGTTGGTTGGAGTGTCAATTGGCTGAACTGGGTGAGGGAGGCTGGGGCAGACTAACTATAGACAATTGGGAGATTTGGTTCTACCCCTGTAGTGAGGTTTGGGAGAATATGCAGAGTCTGCTTTACGTCCAAAATGTCTGTCATTTGCAGTATAAGAGGTTCTGGTGGGATATAGTAGAGGCCTGGCTGGCCATGGGATTGGCAGGGCCAGAGATAGGGGTTGGTGTGGACCCTGAGCAGAGATGGTAGCAATTGGGGGATCTCTGCATTGGTGGTCATAGACTGAAGGAGTACTTACTGGTTGAAGCAATAGAGTGGATCAGGTCTAGCCCTCTGGAGAGATGGCCAGCAGATTGGCAGAAGGCAGGATTGGGGGAAGGCTGGGAGTGGAGCTGAGTCTGGAGTTGGGGGGCCTCCTTGCTCAAGGTGGTGCCCCCCAAGTACTGGGTGGTATGGTGGCACTTCTTAAGAAGAAATGTAATGTTGGGGTATCAGACAGAATGGATGGAAGTGGATGGCTGTCATGACTGTAAGTAGTGCAGTGAGGTAGATGGAGGGGTGGTTCAGTCACCAGAGTATGTTCTGGTAGCCTGCTCTGATATAGAAGGGTTCTGGTGGAGTTTGGAGGATCACTGGAGCCCTGATGATCAGAACTTGGTTTGCTCAAACCTTTTGGAGCAAGCTAAGCCACATGGACATCTTTTTATGAAAAGCAACATATTGTTAAGTTTTCACTTCATCTATACTAGTGTATAAGGTACAGCAGGAGTCTAGTATCAGTCTATAACAAATTTATCAAATTCTGTAGAGTTTTCATCTAATGGCAACCCAGAGTTCATCAAGCTCTGAGTATTTAAAGAGAAAGAGGCCTGGCCTGGGACTCTTCAAGAGTTTTGCAGCAGCAGTCAGGGCTTGTGCTGGAGCTGGAGGAGCAAGTGGTCAAGGAAGACAGACTGGTATTGAAAGTTAGTGCACAGTAATGGGGGGCAGGAGGGTGGCTACCAGGCCCATGGGAGTAGAGCAGGGGGGATGTAGTGTTGACAGGGGTAGGAGTCAGGTGACCAGCCAGATGACTGGTCAGGTGACTGGTCAGGTGCCTGCCAGGGGCCAGGGGTCCAGAAGCAGTGCAGTTGGAACTGGTATTCCTGGGGCTAAGTCAGTGGCTGGGGTGACTGCTGGAGTGTATGAGAATAAGAAGAAGGCTATAATAGTGGCAGGCTCTGATGAACTGGTGGTATGCCACTTCTTTCACAAGTCAGTGTTGACATGGGCCATCTTGGCAAATTTTTTGAGACTGGGGATATCTGCTAGAGAAGTCTTACAGCTAGTGGGAGAGAAGGTTACTGGGGCAGAGTTACTGAAGTTTATCCTATCAGCTGAGGCAGTTGAGATAGGATTTGTGGAGGAGGAAGAGATGGTGAAAGCCTTGGAGAAAGGGATGGTCATCAAGAATATCAAGGTTGGTATAGCAAGGTGCCTGAGGTGGGACCCATGTACCATGTGCCTGGTGATTGAGGGGCTGCCAACATTGGGGAGACAGGAGACTAAAGGAATTGTGGCAGAGGCACTGGGGGCTTTTGGTGAGATGGTTGACTTTGGGTTTATGTTCTGGGAGGGGACTAAGCTGAGAAATGGCAACTATAAGGTAATAGTGAGGCTGGAAGACAAGGAGGCTACAGGGCTAGGGAGGGACTGGCCAGAAGTAGTTCATATCAGAGAGCAGGAGTGTAAGGTGTGGAGAAGGAAGGGTTCTGAATAGGAGGAGGAGGAATTGCTGATCACTCTAGAGGAGAGAGAGGCTGCAAAGGAATTATGGAAGAAGAGATAGGAGGAGTTCACTAAGGACTGGATCTGGATTCCAATAGATGGGAGGAAGAAGAGGTAGTGGAGGGCGAACTGGGAGTGCCTACAGACAGTCCTCCAGGGCTTGAAAGTGGAGGATGAAGAAAGGACAGAGATGGCCAAGAGTCAGATAGAAGAGGTAGAGATGGCTGAGGTGTCCTTTTTGCAACTGGGGGGAGGTGGAGGACTCAGCTCATATGCTGGTGAAGGGGAAGTGGGCTAATAGAGAGGTGGTGAATGTAGGGGGCTTTGAGGAGATTGTTGAGGTAGTACTAGAGACTCAGATGGAGGATGTTTGCATAGCAGGAGCAGTAAATGTTCATTGGGAATGTCTAGAGGCAGGTGAAGTAGTGCAGCTGGAGAAGGGTACAGAGGAGAATGACCTGGTAGATGTGGCCTCAGATATATTGGCAGATAGAGAGATGCTACAGGAACTGAGCAGGACCCTGAGACCTGTCACTCCTGGGCCCCTGGTCATGACAGCTGATGACTGGTATCAGATAGTACTTGAGGAGCTGGCAGAGGAGGATATCAAGGAAGTAGATGTGTTTAATAGATCTCAAGAGGCCTGAGACGAATTCCTCAATGTGGCATTGTAGGGGCCAAAGTTGGTGACAGTAATGGTGGCAGCACTTCTGGATGATGAAGGATATGAGGTGGATGAGGACCATATGACTGATATCAGGAAAGTGGCATCTGAGCAAGTGGATATCTTCTGTAGTAGCATGAATGGGGCCTGCATCTGGAGGGCTATCTGTGAGGAATGGAAGGCAATAATCTGTGGTTAGGCTAAAAAGGTGGTGGCAATTCCAGTGGAGCTTTAAATATTTTTATTCATGATGATGAACAGTCTACATATTTTATCATTAAACATCAATGGTCTGTATGATGGAGTGAAGTAAAGGCATCTATTTCATTGGTTGAAAGTCAGGAGATATAATGTAGTATTTTTGCAGGATATTTGGGCATATGGGGAGCAAGACTATGAGGATTAGAGCAGAGAATGGTATGGAAGTACAGGTTGGAATGAGTAGATAGGTATTTTGGTTGGCTTGGGGAGAGGTGAGCTGATGGAGGTTGTGATATATAGTGACCAATTGGTCTGGGGGAGATTGAAAGGAAGAGCTGGAGATGGACTAGTGGTCAGCTCTGCCTATCTACCAGCAGTTAGCAGAGAGTGAAACCAATGGGTAGAGGGTTGGCTGGCTTGGAGAGACCAAGATGAGGTTGGGCTGGATATTCTGGGGGGGGACTTTAACATAGTGTGTGACAGGGCATTAGATAGATCTGATAGTGGGGTTGGTGTAGCTGTATCTGCTGGGCTCTTGCAATACCTCCAGGTTGAGAGAGATATAGGATTAGTTGATGGAGTTCAACAATGTCAAGGGGAGAGACCAGGGCCATTTACTAGGTTGCACCCAGTTAGTGAGGACTTGGTTGGAATGAGGATTGATTGGATTATGATAGTGGAATGCTGGGGTAATATATTGGATTCAACAGGAGTACAGTGGTGTTCTTGATCAGATCACTGGGGAGTAGAGGTGTGGGGGAGATTTCAGACAGTCAGTGGAGGTGGAGATAGATGGCCACTCAATGTGGTACTACTCAAAAGACAGGTAGAGAGGGACTAATTTGTGGTGATTGCAAGGCAGAAAGTGATACAGTGGAAGGACAGTAGACAGTCAATCATACAATAGTGGAGGAAATTTAAACATTTGGCAGGTGCTTATTGGTATGATGTGGGGGAGGTAGCTGGAAGGGAGCAGAAGGATAGAGAAAGGAGAATTGAACAGGGGCTATATTGGCAGCTGAAATCCCTGAGAGGGGAGAATTTATTAGAGAAAAGATACTCCTAGTTAGCCAAGGAGGTAACTGAGTTGTGGTTGGATTTGAAGGCAGCAGAAGATAGGGTGATAGATGGGCTATTGGCAAGACTGTAGGTGAGGTGGTTGGAAGAAGGAGAGTGACCCACTAAGTACATGTTGGAAATCTTGAAGGCCAGGAGGGTGTGGCACAGCTGGGCTTCAATGTTGCAGGAGGATGGCATTGAGGTGACTGATATTACCAATATGCTTGGAGAGGTCTCTGGTCAATGGTGCACTCTATGACAAGACAGAGGAGGACTGGTAGAGATGGAGGCTTTACTGGAGGATAATGACAATTTGGTTGGCAGCTGGCCAGTAGTAGTAGTACCAGAAATAGGTGGGGTGGTAATGAGTATAGTGGCCCTTGTGGAGGTATTGGAGGTTCTGTAGAAAGTGTAGGCTGGTTCATCACCTGGGGAGGATAGACTGCCTTGGGAGTTCTGGAAGGAGTTTCAAGTTGAGTTTGGGGAATGGCTTATTGAAATAGTGAACTTTGTGTTAAGTGAAGGTTGCTGGATCAGCAATAGCTCCTTAGGGTTAGTCTATCTACTCTACAAGGAGAAAGGGAATCAATGTATGTGGCAGAACTAGCAGCCCATTATATTTCTGAATATGGACAGAAAGCTGATCTCCAAGATTCTAGTAGAGAGAATGCAATGATGGATTGGCCAATTGGTGGATGAAGAATAGTGAGGGTTTGTGAAGGGGAGACAGATCTAAAACAGTACAGCCTGGGTGCAAAATGTTTTGTATGGCTGTAGAAGCTGGTAAGTGGATGGTTGAATAGTGTTCTTAGATCAGGAAAAGGCATATGACAGGGTGAGGTGGAACTATTTGGAGGCAGTTCTGTGGAAGGTGAGGTTCAGTGTAGTGGAGGCTCAGAAACTGATGGGCCTGGTGCAAGGCTGCTGGACTGCAGTACTAATGAATGGGTGGAGTGGCCCAGAGTTTGTCTTGGGGAGAGGCATGCTACAGGGGGATTCTCTTTCACCCCTACTCTATATTTATCCTTGGAGCCTTTGTTGGCATGGCTGAAGAGAAGGCTCACCAGACTGAAGATGGAGGAGGTGGTCTGGAAGCTGGGGGCCTTCACTGATAATATAGTGGTAGGGTTAAGCTGTATGGCAGATGTGGCAAGCTTGCAGGAAGGGGTGAGGCAGTATGAGAGGCTGGCAGAGGTGAAGCTGAATTGGGGCAAGTGTGAGACTATGGAGCTGGGAGCTGGTTTGGGAGAGCATGGACATTTTGGACAATTGGTCTGTACTGGAGAGGCAGTTTGTTATTTGGGCATCTGGTTCTTGATATATGGGACAGTGCTGTGAAAGGAGTGGTGGCATAGAATGATACAGAAGTGGGAGAGTGCCTTGGTAGGCTGGTCAGGTAGGGGCCTCTCTTTAGTGGAGAGGATTATAGTTTTGAATGTGTATTGGCTACCAAAGCTGTGATATTTGGGGTACCATTTGGACTTCCCTAGTTGGGAGGTACAGAAACTGAAGAAAGTGATGGAAGGATGGCTATGGCAAGGAAGAAGGCTACAGATTAGTTGGGAGATAGTGGTGATGTGGACAGTAGATGGTAGATTGGGGCTAATGGATTTTAGGAGGCAGCTGAAGATACTTTGGGAGCTGATGGGGTTGCTGATTGGCAGAATTAGGAGTGGATAGTTGGGGCAGACTGGCTATGGACAATTGGAAAGTCAGGTTTTGCCCCCATAGTGAGGCTTGAAAGAATATACATAGCTTGCTTCAGGTTGGAAGGGTTAGCAGATTATATTATGGAGGTTCTGGTGGAGCATTGTGGAAACTTGGTTGACAATGAGACTCACAGATCCAAATCTGGATAAAGAGGAGGACATAGAACAGCAATGGTGGTGACTTGGAGATATCCATATTGGTGACCACCAGTTGGCAGAATATTCTCTGTCTGGGGCAATGGAATGGATCTGGATAGGTCCACTTGAGAGGTGGCTGGTGGGTTGGCAGAAGGCTGACTTTCGGGAAGATTGGGAGTGGGGTCAGATTTGGGGATGGGAGACCTCACTGCTCAAGGTTGTACTATCGAAGTTCTGGGTGGTATGGTGGAGATTTTTGCAAAGGAATATCATGCTGGAGTACAGGATGGAGTGGATGGAGGCCAAAGGTGCAAGGGAATGTGAGTGGAGTTGTAAGCTGGATGGGGGTGTAGTGCAGATACTAGAATATGTCTTGGTGGCATATCCATGGGTTGAGGGTTTTTGGCAGATATTGGAAAGTTTTTGGTGTAGTGAGAGTGAGCAAGCAGGGGCCCCACTAGTCAGGTGGTTAAGCGGTGACTGGTGGGAGAGATTGGGGACATCTGGAGTGGCCTGGGCCAGATTATTGGCATTTGGGTCCTGATGGCAGTGTACTGGTGATGGGTGTTTGAGAAGGATCCTTGGATGGGGATTGGTGAATTGGTGGAGCAGTGGAAGGGGCTACTTCTGGAAGTGGTATAAGGGTGGTAGTATCTGGGGAAGAGGCCACAGTTGGGGGCCATGAGGAAGGTACTAGACATTGTTCAGAGAAGTCAAGAGTACATAGTACTTGGTGAGAAGGGGGTGCAGTGGAAAGAAGGTCTGGGTTGATGGGACCTTTCTTATATTTGTAGTTATAGTAGTTATCAGCTAAGGTCATATTATATTAGATTTTTTTTTTTTTTTGTAGTCAC
>RBNI01007371.1:0-10385 GCA_003990745.1 Jimgerdemannia flammicorona | reverse complement strand
AAAAAAAGGTACTGGTAGCTAAACATTGGGGTAATGTTTTTGATACAGTGGGGGTAAGGTGGTGTCCATGGTCAGACCATTGGGGAGTTGAGGTGAGTGGAAGATTCTAGGCTATTAATGGAGGAGGTGGGTGCTGGCATCTTAATGTAGCTCTGCTCCAACAACTGGTAGAATGGGAATAATTCATATACTTAGCCAGACAGGAAGTAGAGTGATAGGTAGCTAGTAGTCTGTCTATTGCTGATTGGTGGAGCAGGTTTAAACACCTTTTAGGTGTATATTGGCAAGACACTGGGGAGGTGGCAGGGAAGAAGCAAAAGGACAAGGAAAGGAGAGTCAAAAGAGGTTTGTAGTGGCAACTGAAGTTATTGGAGGATGGTTTACTGGTAGAAAAGAAGAAGCATCAACTTGCTAGAGAGATCATTGACTTACAGTCAGCTTTGAGGGAGGCTGAGAATAGAGTTGTGGATGGGCTCCTGATATGCCTGAGGGCTAGATGACTAGAAGAGGGTGAGTGACTGACAAAATACTTATCTGGTGTCTTAAAGGCAAGAAAAGTTTGACACAGCTGGTCTTCAGTATTATGAGAAGATAGTGTTGAGGTTACTAGTGTAGTAGATATATTGGAGGAGGTTTCTGAACAATGGTGGACTCTCTGGAGTGATGATGATGTAGGAAGGGGTACTGGGGTAGGGGATGTTGCTGAGGCACCTCTTGTACATGACTGGCAGGTAGTGCCACTGTCAGAGATAGGGGCTTCAGTATTAGGCAGAGTGTCTTTGGAGGAGGTGTTGGAGGTTCTGCAGAAGGTGCTGGGTGGTTCATTACCAGATGAGGATGGACTCTCTTGGGAGTTTTGGAAGGAGTTTTGGGTGGAATTTGGAGCTTGGCTTGTTGAAATGGTTAATTATGTGCTGGAAGAAGGACAGTGGATTGGAAATAGAAGCTTAGGTTTGGTGTCTTTGCTATATAAGGAGAAAGGTGACAGGAGGGAGTGGCATAACTGGTGGCCAATCATACTGTTGAATGTGGATAGGAAGCTAGTCTCCAAAATCCTGGCAGAAAGAATGCAGCAGTGGATTGGAAGACTGGTAGAGGAGGAGCAGAGGGGCTTTGTGAAGGGTCAGCAGATCAGAGACAGTACTGCCTGGGTGCAAAATGTCTTAGAAGGTTGTAGGAGTTGGCAGGTCAATGGGAGGATGGTCTTCTTGAATCAGGAGAAGACTTATGATAGAGTGCAGTCACATTACCTAGAGGCGATACTCCAGAAAGTAGGGTTTGATCTTGGAGAAGTTGGTAGGTTGATGGGACTGATGTGAGGCTGTTGAGGGGCAGTGCTGATGAATGGCTGGAGCAGTCCAGAGTTTGCCTTAGGAAGAGAGGTTCTACAAGGAGACTCTCTTTCTCTACTTCTTTACATTCTCTTACTGGAACTAGTGTTGGTCTGACTAAGAGGACAGCTGAATGGATTGCAAATGGGTGAGGTAGTTTGGAAGCTAGGGGCCTTTGTAAATGACATGGTGGTGGGGCTTGGCAGCATGGCAGATATGGATATTTTAAGAGAAGGAATTAAACAGTATGAGGTGTTGGCAGGTACTAAGTTGAATTGGAGAAAGTGTGAAACATTAGAGCTTGGTACAGGCTTAGGGGTAGCAGGGTTTGGATGAGTGGTGCCTATAGAGGAGGCAGTATGGTACTTAGGGATATGGTTTTTGGTGTTTGGGACAGTTTTGCTAAGGGAGTGGTGGGGTTCAATGGTACAGAAATAGAAAGGTGTACTGACAGGCTGGGTCAGTCGAAACTTCTCTCTAGCAGAGAGAGTAGTGGTCTTGAATGTGTACTGGCTGCCAAAGTTGTAGTATCTGAGTTATCACTTGGATTTTCCTGGGTGGGTGGTGTGGCAGCTCAAAAAGACTATTGAAGGGTGGCTCTGGAGGGGTAGATGGCCACAGATTGGATGGGAAGCATTGGTGCTACTGATTACTGATAGTGGTTTGGGGTTGGTAGACTTTTGGCGAAGGTTGAAGGTGCTTAGGGGCTGGTGGGGTCACCAATTAGTAGAGTTAGGGGAAGGAAGTTGGGGCATATTGGCAATGGACAATTGGGAGATCAGATTCTGCCCCCAGAGTGTAGAGAGGAAGGATTTGTGAGGGCTACTTCAAGTTGGATCAGTGGGGAGGATGAGGTTTAAAGGGTTCTGATAGGGCATTGTTGAGGCCTGGCTTATGATGGGCCTAGCAGGACCAGAAGTGGAGGCTATAGGAGAGGGGGCTGACCCTGAGCAGTAGTGGTGGCAACTTGGACTACTCAGGGTAGGAGGGAAGAAGCTAAAGGACTATTCTTTGGTAGAGGCTATAGAATAGGCCAGATCAGGCCCTCTTGAGCAGTGGCCAGTAGGATGGCAGATGGCTGGCATTGGCAAAATATGGAAATGGGGTCAAATTTGGAGATAGGTGGCTATTTTGAATAAGATGGTGCCTCCTAGATATTGGGTAGTTTGGTGGCAGTTCTTGAGAAGGAATGTGATGTTAAACTATCGGACAGGATGGATAGTGGTCAATGGATGCAGAGACTGTGAATGGTGTGCTGAGATCTCTGGAGAAGTGGTTCAGACCCCAGAGCATATCATAGAGGCCTGTCTAGGGGTAGAGAGTTATTAGCAGATGTTGGAGGAATATTGGAGTTCTGATTGAAGGAGGCCAGGAGATTCTGTTGATATAGTTACCCAGAGGAGACTGGTGGGGGATATTGGGGACATTTGGGGAGGTGTTGGACAGATCTTGGGCATGTGGGTCTTAATGGCAGCACACTGGTGATGAGTCTTTGAAGGCAAATGTTGAATGGGAATTGGAGACCTGGTGGAGTAATGGCACTGGCTGGTGAGAGAGGTAGTTCAGGGTTGGTGGTACCAGGGGAGGTGGCGGGAGTTGGGGGCAGTAAAGAAGATACAAGATATTGTATTAGAGAGTCAGGGTCATTTAGTACTAGGTGAGGGTGGAGTGTAGTGGAAAATTAGGGTGGGTTGATAGGATCTGTTAGGTTATTTTGTCCTGATAGGGTGGAATAGGTAGTTGGTGGGATTACTCTGTAGTTAAATTTGTAGACTAGTGGAATAAAGGAGTCCAAGTAACTATAAAAAAAAAAAAAAAAAAAAAAAAAAACTATTAGAGTAGTTAAGAGTAAAGAGAAGACTACTCTAATAACTGAGACTGGTAAGCTGGTAGTCTGTCTATTCTTTTATAAATTAGTATTAACATAGGTAATCTCTGCTAAATTTTTAGAGTTAGAGATATCTGCCAAAGAGGTACTATAGCTAATAAGAGAAATATTGGTAGAGATAGAGTTACTAAAGTCTATCTCATCTATAAAGACAATGAAGATTGACTTTATAAAGAAGAATGAGATGATGAAGACTCTGGAGAAAGGGTTGACTAGTACTCCTAATAAATTGAATTAAATCAAAGATCCAATTTGATTTGATTCAAATTGAATCAAAGGTTAATTCAATTTAAGATTCAAATCAGACCCTCAATTTGATTTGATTCAAATTAATTCAATTTATTTAAAAGCACTAAAGTTAACTATCAAGAGAGTTAAGATAGATATGATGAGGTGTCTGAGGTGAGACCCATAAGCTATTTATCTGATGATTAAAGGGCTGTCTCATTAGGCAGACAGGAGATAACAGAGATATTAGTAAAATATAATGAGATGGTGGATTTCAGCTTCATGTTCTGAGAAGATACTAAGTTGTAGAATAGGAACTGCAAGACTATAGTGAGGCTGAAAGAAAAGAATATCACCAGACTGAGAAAGAATTAACTAGAGTTAATATATATTATAAGTCAGAAGTATAAGATATAAAAGAGAAAAGAGTCAGAGTAAGAGAAGGAGAAGTTATTGATCACTCTAGAGAAGAGAGAGACTGCAAAAGAGATATATAAGAGAAAGTGAGAGGAGTTCATAAAGAATTAAATTTATATTCAGACTGATGGAAAAAGGAAGTAGTAGTAGAAGAAGAACTAAGAGTAGCTCTAGACAGTATTATAAGAAGTAAAGGAGAAGACTTTGGTGAGTACTGAGGTTAACTGTAATAGGATAGAAGGGATGAAAGCAGCTAAGATATCCTTCTTACAGCTTAAAGGAGTGGAGGACTCACTATATGCTCTTATTAAGGAAAGTAGGCTGATAAGAATGAGATATACATAGTATAATAATCCTCTATATTCTATTTTTCTTTTTATTAATTTTTTTTTTATTTATTATATTACTTTATAGAATATTCCAGAATAGCTTAAAATAGTATAGAATTACTTAGTTATTTATCAAGAATCTGTTTTCTAAATAGTTCTACTAAGATTCTATTAATTACTAATTAATGCTTAATAATTCTCTATAATGTTTTACCAAGTTTTGCCAAGAAATTCATTTTTAATAGTATAGCTATACTTGTTTGCAATTTTCTCTTTCTTGTAGTTTAATTTAATAATCTTAATACTGATAAAAATTCTTCTTTCTATAGATTCAAATTCTTTCTTTTTTCTTTCTATTTTCTTCAGCTTCTTTATTTCTAAAATCTTAAGTTGTAGTATTGAGAAGATCAGTATTTGTATTAGTTAGTTCTTCTTCTTGACTATAAATAGAATTGTAGAGTTGTGGTTTCTAGTGATGAGTAGGATTTCTCCAATATAATCAGAATTAATAACTTTTCCTTTAATTGAAATTTTGCTCTTAACTAGATCATTATTTATCTTGAGTATTCTAATATAGTTCTTAAGAATAGTTATTTTGAGACTAGTTATAAGTAAGATAGTTATATGTAGTTTAAGAACTATTTCTTCAACTATAGTAATATTTATTTTAGCTGCATTTTTTGACTTATATTCTGATAGAACTGCATCAGAATAAATTCTCTAAATCTTGATCTTGATTTCTTCTTCTTCATTACTATTCCCTAAAAGGGCTGGTAGTTTTTTCTCTTAGTCTTTCTTTTCTTACTATTTCTGTTTTCTTTTCTTCTCCTTATAATAAATCTTATAGATTTTAGTAGTGTATTGATAGTACTTATCTATATGTTTCATATAGTATATATATCTGAATTCCATAAGGGCAAACTCCTTATATATAAAGTATATTTTTTAGTAATATTCTTATACTAATCTTCTTTACTGATTTATCTGATATTTTTTTTTTTTTTTTTTTTTTTTTTTTTTTTTTTTTTTTTTTTTTTTTTTGAGTAGTTACTATATAGGCTTCTTCTTGCTCACTATCTTCTTTTTCTATTTTAAAGAGTACTCATTTCTTAACATTGATTGAAATTTACATATTTTGTTCTCAATAGACAATCTGTATTTTTTAGAAATTTATATCAATTATAGTCTTGGCTTTGTAAAGTCACTAGTTGCCAATAAGAATGTCATAGTTAGTGGTATTTGTAATAATTATATCTACTGAAATAGTTATTTCTCTAAACTTAATAGAGACATTTTAGATCTTTCCTAGAGAGATAGCTCTTGTACCATCTATTATAATTATACTCCTAAATGAATTGAATAATTTAAATCAAATAAATTTGAGACTCATTTAAATTGAATTAAATTGGGAATTTTTTTAATTTAAATCAATTTTGAATCAAATCAAATTTGAATTAAATTAAAGATCCATTCAAATCCTATTTATAGAAATATAGTTTAAATCAAATTTAGAATTGAATTAGCATTTGATTCAATTAAAATCAATCTTTAATTTAATTTATTGAGAGTACTACTCATATATTCATATAAGTAGTAGCCTTCTTCTTCACAAGTATAGAAGATTTCTCTCTTCTTATCTATAGTAGTAGCAAACTTCTGAACTAGGCAATGATCTCTTCTTTTGATTTCTTTTACTATATCTCTCAGATAGGTAGTTATTTTAGTAAACTTCTTAGTAAGTTTCTCTATAGAATTACTATTTCTTTACTACTTTATAATCTTTAGTTGAGGTGTATTTTGATTGATTATAGTTGTAAGAATTATGCTAGTTACTTTGGGTACTTCAATTCTGACTCCTGTGACTCTCTCTATTATATAATCTTAAGGATATCTGATTATCTAATAATACTGAGCATAAGTCATCTTTTGTGCTAAGTTTAGAACTATTGATATTGATTAGATTATTATAACTATCTTTAGATAAATTTATTTTATAAGGATTACTTTAGTTACTTGATCTCTAATAGTATCAGTATAATTAACTAAGATTATCTAATAGCAGATTTAGATATTGAAGATATTTAGATCTTCATTCATTCTTTAGTAAATAGTATTGAGTTAGTTCTTCAGAGTCTGTTTGATTTTATCTCTATAGTAAGTAGCTTACAACTAGGCCTTCTGAGCTATCAGTATTATAGCATTATCATTTTTAATATAATTTATAGCTATAAATAAAGTTCTTACTAGTCCTCAGAGACTAAAGGTATTAGAGCTACTTATTGTTATACTGATAAGGTTCTTATAGTAGTATATTGCTCAAAATTATTAAGAAAGATAATAATTAATTTATCAGAAATATATATATTTATAGAATACTAATAGGTTTATATCTATCTTATCTAGATATTTTAGTTTAATTTGAGTATATACTATAATGTACCTGGCTCAATAGAGGCAAATTAGTATAAGGTTGGGGATTGATATAGTTTGGCTTGAGCTCCTAGTTACTTTATCAAAAGTAACAAAATGTTCCAAGATCCCTTGTTAGTATTTAGTAATATAATAGTCAATCTGAATATAATAGTAGTTTTTCTGTTCATATGGTAGTTGATTTGGGCAGATTTCTTTATTGGGTTAGTTCAGTGATTTTGTATGATAATAGTAATCTTTGTATAGTATGAGCAGGATTTCTTATACAAATGATCTGGTAATTTAGCAGTTTTCTTCTTGAGTGATAAGTAATCTTCAAAAGTATATAATTTCTATATAATAACTTTGGCATGATGATCTTATTTCCAAAAGTATATGATTTCTAGTAGATAACTCAATTTGGTAGATAATTTGAATAACTTGGTTTGGTACAAATTCTCCTAAATCAGTAGCTTTCTGAGAATATCAATTAACTTGATAACTTCAAATAACTTAGATTCTTGGCAAGTTATATCAAAGACTGGCTTTATTTGTATAGAGTTATATCATAGATTGGCTCTACTTCAGAAAGACTGACTTGGTGATAAGAATCAGACTCTAAAAATAACAGTAAATAACTCAAAAATAGCAGATGATACAAATTCTCCTAAATCAGCAGACTTCTTTAGAAAATAACTTTCTTGATAAAGTTATATTAAAGACTGACTTTATTTATATAGAGTTATATTGTAGACTAGCTCTACTGCAAAGTTGCATCAGAAAGACTAGCTTTATAGTAAGATGGCAGACTTCTTTTTAAATAGTGACTCTTTCTTAAGTAGTGGATTTACTCAAATTCTTCAGACTTATCTGACAAGCAAACTGAGGCTTTGTATCAGAAAGAAGACTAGAGTGAAAAGAGAATACTGTTGCTTTAGATTCAATTTCAGACTGAGATTTATTCACTCTTATCTCTGAGATATTTTATATGATTATAGTTGCTATCTAATTATTATATTGCTAATTATAGATTGCTATCTATAGTAGGTATACCTGGACAGTATGGTGTACTAAACAGATATAGTATACTCACTTGGTACAGTATATCAGATCAGTACAGGTAAATATACTATTTCTGATATCTCTGGCTAATTATACAGATTGGTACAGTAAAGCAGTCTTGGTTACTTAGTATACTATGTAGATATGATATGTAGCTAATTTATGATTTTAGTAGTACAATTTTACTGCTCATCACATCAGCTCCTACTAAAGAATGGTTTATCTTTGAACTATCCTTTAGTTATCATTTCAATATATATAAATATTTTTAGTATCAATATCTGAACCATTATCTTCATTTAGATCAAAGTTACTCTATTCAACAGCTTCTTCTTCTTTCTTTGAGAACAAGATCTCAACATGGTTGATAATACTCCAGTAAATGATGAGACTTATGTTTTATATATTATTTAGGAAGAATTGTGCCAATATCAGTACTGGGATGTTTTATTTATAAATTGTATATAATTTGTCTACAGTAGTGGTGTTTTTCTGGATCAGATCAGTAGAGTTTCTGATATAGGTTAGGTCTGTAGTTAGAAGGTTCTACAATTGTTCTCTAATTATATAGTAGGCCTGTAGCTAGTGGACTTGTAGTAAACATCTGACTAGGGTGAGGTTCTCCTGGTGGGTCTGGATTTATTAGAGAGAATTTTCATTATCTTAGAAGAAGAACTGAAAGTGACTGGAATGAACTCAGGATAAGAGTCTGGAGATACTGGTCAATTGTCTGATTTATAGTGAGGAGAGAGATATATCTTAAGGCAGTTGATATATACTGATGTTCTCAGAGTTCATTTATCCATACTTCTTAAATAGATGCTGGTTTCTCTAATATTATATACAAGATAAGATTTTTTCCATTTGGACTCCAGTTTGGTGGCAAAGTTTATTTCAATCATACTTCTCCAAACTAGTACTTGATCTCTGATCTTGATCTTCTGATTCTTCTGCTTCTGGTCATAATACTTCTTTTATCTCTCTTAGGTCTTGATAATCTGAACTTATGCTTAATTATATAACTGTTCTATCTTCTTGAGGAAGTCTCTGAGGTTCTCATGATTAGTAGTTTTGGCTTTTTTTTGACAAACATCATCTTGAAGGGCTTTTGTTTAGTTGAGGCAGCAGGAGTGTTCTGAATTTCCCATAGAATCTCAGATAAGCAGAGGTCTCAGTTGGTAGGATTGACTTGAGCAAGTTCTTTCTTAATGACCTGGTTCATTCATTCTGTCATACTATTGGTCTGAGGATAGTATGATGTAGTCTATTTGAGGTAGATCTTGTGAATTCAGACATAACTTATGATTATATTATTGATGAATTCTGTGTCTCAGTCAGAGATGAGTTCTTCTAGGAGTCTATATCTGAGTGTGAGTCTATAAAAGAGGTCTACAATGGTCAAGGTATCTGTGATTTCCATTATGAAAGCTTTAGGCCACTTGGTCAGATGTTCTACAAATATAAGGATATACTTATTCCTTCTTGATATAACTGGTAGAGGTCTAATTATATCTACTCTCTATCTCTGAAAGATATTGTCTGGTGGTACAATTAGTTATAGTAGTGCTTGATGGTTCTTTCTTTCTTGATACTTCTGGCAGATGTTACATTTCTTGAGTATATCCTAGACTTATGTTCTGAGATTGGACCAATGTTGATATATTGTTTATAGCTTTTTTTCTATATTTGGCTATCCTTGGTAGACTTTCTGATGCTCTTTTCAGATGAGATCTTCTTGTGCCTTGATAGTTTGAGAAGCTTCCTTTAGGATGTAGTTCCTCAGTATACCCTTCTTCTAGTTCATTAGAATTGGTAGAAAAGTATATCAATATTGTTATGAGCTTTTTTTGCTTTATAGATAATAGTGATTTTGTAATTCTGGAGGATAAGGATCCAGCAGGCTAGGATTCTAGTAGGTTTCTTGTGGTTGAATAGCCATTTAAGGACTGCATGATCAGTTATCAGAGTGAACCTTTTTCTAATAAGATAATACTTAAACAGGATGACTGCCCATATAACTGCAAAATATTCTAGTTTGGTACTATTATAGTTTATCTGCTGCTAATTGATAGCTCAGCTTATATAAGCTATTATATAGTATTATTAGTCAGATTCTTCTTGGGCTAGAACTGCTCCCAGGCTATCTTTGGAGGTATTTGTATATAATGTCACATAGTGGTTGCTAGTGCTCCTAATGAGTCAATTTAATCCGGATTGGATTCGGATTGATTCGGATTGAATCCCATCCGAATCAACTCAGATGGGATTCGAATCCCATCCGGATGGATTCAAATCAACCATTGTTTTGATTTCCAAATTAGATAATTAAATGTTTACATCAATAACTCAATGAATAATCATCCAAATTTGATTATCTTGGTGTCATTTGAAAGCCCTTAATAAGGCCTATCTAATGATATCAAGAACATTGAAATCGGATCATGCGTTGCTGAGTTATGAAGGAAACCGTCTGAATCGCCGATTTTGGAACTTCTTCGATTTGCCGATTTTGGAAATTTCGTCAAATAGAATGTTTTCCTTAATATCTCGGCAACGTGTAATCCGATTTTAATTTTCTTGATATCATTAGAAAGGCCTTATTAAGGGCTTTCAAATGATACTAAGATCATCAAATTTGGATGATTATTCATCAAGTTATTGATGTAAACATTTAATTGTCCAATTTGGAAATCAAAACAATGGTTGATTCGAATCCATCTG
>RBNI01007370.1:0-10386 GCA_003990745.1 Jimgerdemannia flammicorona | reverse complement strand
TCAAATGGAACGTTTTCCTTAATATCTCGGCAACACGTAATCCGATTATAATGTTCTTGGTATCATTAGAAAGGCCTTATTAAGGGCTTTCAAATGACACCAAGATCATCAAATTTGGATGATTATTCATCAAGTTATTGATGTAAACATTTAATTGTCTAATTTGGAAATCAAAACAATGCCGATTCGAATCCATCCGAATCCCATCTGGATTGACTCGTTCGGAGCACTACATATGACAAGGCAAGAAGAATGATATGGTGACCAGGAATGGAGAAAGATATCAGACAATTTGTCAAAACCTGTGACAAATGTCAGAAATAGAAACAAGACCAACAAAACCAAGCCCCAGGATCAGCACATATAGAACTAGTACCATTTGCCCACATAGCAATAGATGTAATCGGCCCTCTACCCTTAACCCTGACTGGCAACTGATATATCATTGTCATCATAGACCTTTTTACAAAATAGATAGAAGTAGGACCTCTCAAGGAAGTCAATGTACAGTCAATTGCTGATTTCTTCCACAAAGAAATTATCTGCTGGTTCAAGACCCCAATACAAGTAACTACAGATAGAGGAACAGAATTTGTGAACCAGTTCTTTGAGGTTCTCTACAATAAGTACAAGATCTAGCACATTCAGACTACAGCCTATCACTCTCAAGGAAATGGACAAGCAGAAAGGATTAACAAGACTCTTAAGAATATTATCGCCAAGATCTGTGATAACTATAAAAACTGGGATCATTATCTATCAATAGTATTATCTACTCTCCGAGATATCAGATTACAAAGTACCCACTTTACCCCTCGAGAAATGCTGTTTAGAGAAGAAAGTTCTCAAGAAACCCTATCATCTAATGGAGATGCTGTATGAAAACATGTAGATGGAGAAATATGGAGACTATACCAAATCAGAAAAAAGGCTGAGGATTACATAATGAAGGTACAGGCACTACAATAGAAGAATGTAGAAAAAACCCACAAACCTCTGGAGATTATCAAGATAGGAGACAAAGTCCTGGTATATCAGAATATGGTAGAAGCCTTATGGTCATGAAAACTGGAGCCCAAGTGGGAAGGACCTTACCTTGTGCAAGATATAAAAAGAACCACCTTTCGGCTATGAAAACTCTCAGGCACAATCATCCCCACTACCATCTACCAAAACTGACTCAAGAAGTATCATGACCAGTCAACAAAGTAATACTGCTGCCCTCAGAATTACTAGCATGGCCCAGCGAGCCATCAAAAGACAGTGGTGTTCCACCAAGCCACCAACAATGGAAGAATCCTTTGACAGCATCCAGAGTATAGTGCAAACACACTTATCATGAATCTCACATTTTAAGACCTACCAGAACTGAACTGAGTTCCAGGAATACTTCAAGTTGAGACAGCTACTGAATTCAAAAATGAAGATGGAAAAAGAAGACTGGATTAGAGAATGTCAGCTCTCCTACACTCAGATCACAATCGCAAAAAGAGTGCACAAGTTATTCAAAGACAATAAGTCAGCCTTAGCCTATTTCCGAGAAGTAACCCCAGGAGACTTTGGATATGTCAAGAGACAACATTGGAAGAACATAATGATACAAATTGCACAGTATAAGGAAATACAAATTATAGAAGCCTAGGAATTCGAGTGAATAGGATGCTTCTGAGATGAATCACCTATTCAGGAGGAAGATGTGATAGCTGATCTGAATTAATAATATGAAACAGGGGAATTAGACATTTGATCATGGTACTTGAATCCAATTCCCAATATAGCTTAGCCTCATAAATAGCAGCCATATTCTGTAAAATGCAGAAACTATAATATTTGCAAAGATTTAGGAGATATTAGAATCTTCGTGATCAGCAAAATCTTAGCAGATGTTAAAAGATTCAACACTTGCAAAATGAGCCATTACTTAGCCACCTTATAGTTAGCAAAACTTATATAAATAACCCAGTATCTTAGAGTGAATAAACCTCAGATTGAAATAGTTCAAAAGCAAAGAGATAGCAAAGGAACTAGTAAGCCTATGGACAGATACACTTCGAACTCATCCACTCCTGCATCCCAAGGACTCTGAGGAGTCAGAAAAGATCAAGTATTCAAGATACAGAAATCTGATGTACTTTTAAGAGTAAGCATCCACTACATTACAACAGATACTATAATTTAAGAATAATGTAAAAAATTTGAGAAATTTGCACAATTCAGCATTTTTTCTACTAAAATATATAGTTTACTAATGATTCCTATTAATTTCTACTCATTTTAAATAAATTGATTTTTATTTTATATTTAGAAACTATATTTTTAAAAATATGTCAATTAGCTATATTGCAGTATAGATCTATAAGTTACTTGATTATTCTATCCTCCTATTGATGAACAGTCTCTATAATATTCTTCACTTAAGGAATAATAGTAAAAGTAGGTATACTTGAGGTAATCTGTATTATGTACTATTAATAATAGCTCAGTTGTTTTGATGGATTCAAGCATATCTGCTTATAAAGAAGTATTTCTGAAAGATCTTCAAATCTTATAGCAATAATTGTTATATGTGTAATCCTTAAAAGACTTCTCAGATATAGTTTAGTTTACATATCTAAGTATTTTATCATATTTATAATTGATTTTCAAAACTTCAGATTCTTATAAATAGTGACAGGATCTTAAATATTTATCACTAAACCACTATTTCTAAGCCCAAGAAACTTATATAACTGCTCCTATAACTTATCTTTTTTTTATATTTCTGAATAGCTTTGCTTCTTTAGGTAATTTGCTATTTATTTGTTTAAGAAAACTTTTCAAAATACTTATATATAAGTAACTAAGGAGGATATCAACAGAAATATTATACTTGTCTATAAGGAAAGATGATAATGAGCTGGCAACAACTTGGGTGAACAAGAATAAGATAATAATAACTTAGGTAGATAAATATAATAAAGAGCTGGCAATAGCCTGAGATAACAAAGATGAGTCAGCAATAGCTTCAGATGATGAAGATGAGTAAGTAATGCTCTGAACAAGTCAATTCAAATCAAATCTGGATTCGATTTATCACATGATGGTTTGATCTAAATCTCAAATCTGAAGCTATCCAAATCAACTCAGATTAATCTGAATCACCCCATCTGAATTACCCTATCTAAATTACTCATCCAAATTACTCCATCTAAACCACTCCATCTAAACCACTCAATCTGAATTACTCAATCTGAATTACTCAATCTGAATTACTCAATCTGAATTACTCAATCAATCTGAATCCTCTAATTTAAATCTTCTAATTTGAATTCTTCAATCTAAATCCTTCAATTCAAATCCTTATTCAAATCCTTCAACTGAATCCTCCAATCTGAATCCTCTAATCTGAATTCTCTAATCTGAATCCTTCACATAACTCATATATCAGATATATCTATATATACATGCAAACATATATACATACATATGCAAATATATATCAATAGATCAGTCTTCAATAGTTTACAGTACCAGTGATGCTTCAAGTCAAATATTCTCA
Organism: Jimgerdemannia flammicorona; assembly: GCA_003990745.1. Classification (NCBI taxonomy): domain Eukaryota; kingdom Fungi; phylum Mucoromycota; class Endogonomycetes; order Endogonales; family Endogonaceae; genus Jimgerdemannia; species Jimgerdemannia flammicorona. Next base: position 6,848 of record RBNI01007370.1, on the reverse strand, counting down.
ATAGTTCCACACCTTCCATGCAATCCTTACTCTGAAATCTGACAATATTATACTAAGATAGAAGATGATATTATTTATAACTATTATAGATAAAAAATTTAAAAAAAAAAAAAAAGATATACCTATGATATAACTGATACTTTGTTTGATACATACATGATACTGTTTCATCTATCTCTATAAACTATATAGCCAGAAGTTCAAAATGCTTGGTAGTTTGACTTTGAACATATATTGACATATAAAAGACAAGTACTCTAACAAAATCAAAAAGAACATAAAGACAAATAAAATCGATATCCAAGCTATAGTGGGTATATTTATCCAATTGCCTGACTATTTCTGTACCAATAACTCTATTTAATCAAAAATATTTAGCCATACTCTTTAGCAGAATTACAAAATCAGCTCATTTGCTAGATTGTATATACAGACCAGCTATTCACAACTATTGAGAGTGATCAATTATATAGCATCTTTAGTCTTCTTAAATATGATTTATATTTGCCAAGTACTGATACTATTTGCAAAGATGTCCTGGAGGTCTATAGAAAGGAGCACAATAATCTCTGCTAGATACTTCAGATAAAATAAATAAATAAAGGCAGCACTATAACCTTTGTAAGCTGAATTATATATATATTTATAAAGAGCTCACCAATTTAATCTCATATTCAATAAGCAAAATTTGGCAGGTAAAATTTCATTTATAATCAATATATAGATATCTTACAATATAATTTCATTTCTAGGCATTACTGGTCATTGGATTGATCTCAATTGGTAGCTTAAATCTCTCACCCTTGACTTCATCAAACTTGCTGGCCCTCATTCTGGAGATAATATTACAGATACTTTTATTAGTTATATTCAGGAGCTTGGGATCACAACTAAGGTAAAAAAGAGAGACTTATCATCAGATTGGCATTTTGAGAGAGGTCCTAAAATAAAACAGATTTTATTAGTTATTTATTTTTACATAAATTTGCTGACCAAACAATTTAAGTATAGATTTTGGCCATTATGATAGACAATGTTACAAATAACTCAACATTTTTCCAAGTTTTAGTAGCTAGTCTTAAATAGGAAAATATGGCCTTTAGTACAGAAAGCTGCTATATGTAATACTAGGCCCATATACTGAATCTCACTGTTCAGGACTATCTTACATATATAGACAAAACATCTAAGAGAGGAGAGGCTCTGAGTATAGTTTCCAAGCTATGCAAACTGGTTATATTGGTCCAATCATCTTCACAATGATGAGACAAATTCACTACATAGTGTAAGATAATCAGTTTAGCCCTGAAAGAGCTTATATTGAACATCTGTATATATTGGAACTCGACATTTGTAATGATCCAGTACATGCTGGAGTTTGCTATGGTATATATCCTTTTCTTTAGTCAGCTGAAGCAACTTATTTCAGATAATTAAAGATTTTTTTTTTTTAAAAAAAAAAAAAACAAAACAAAAAGCTAATAAATTCAATAGTTGCTGCTAACAAAGAAATACAGGGCAAGGCTCTAGGTGAAAGTGAGTGGAACATACTTTGGAATGTTGTCAGAGTTTTGAAAGTAAGTGGTGATTGCTCTGGCCCCACACTTATTTTGTCTGCCTCTATATAATATAATATCTCACTATACATAACTGCCAGTGTTTCAATAATTATACAAAGAATATAGTCAAACAAATGACTCCAACAATAAGCTCTGCAATACCAGTATACAACCTTCTGATTGACTAGCTAGAGGACAAGCTTGAGGATAGGCTGGAGGGTTGTAGTGATTTATGGTTAAGCCCAGATCAGAGAGATGCCATGGAGATTGCTCTAAGTAAGCTCAGAAAATACTACTCTAAAACAGATACTGCTATATACTCAATCAGTACAGATATATTAGTATGTGGCTGTTGCCCCTTCCAAAACAGAGAAACTCTTGCAAAAACTCACTCTTCTTTCCCTGAACAGTACTAGACCTATACTTAAAGCTATAATACTATAAAGATTAGGGCTAGGAGCAGTAGTTCATTGAGGGAAACAAGCAGGCCATAATTGAAACATACTAGAAAAACTATATACCACTACAAGGTTCTGGCCAAAGTCTGGATAAATATACTAAGAGATTCCTCCTGTCTCATATTTACTTCAGCAAAAAGAGGAAGAGAGAGCTATCAGTAAAAAGAGCTGCTATCAATAGATGAACTTACTATTTATCTCACCAGTAACTGTGTAATCCTGCTGAAGAGTATAGAGATACTCAACTGGTAGAAGGTAGATTGTCAGGTAGGTGGTTGGTTACATTGAGCCAATTTAATCCACCAACCTAACCACTATTCTAACTACCACTCTACCTACTATTCTAACCACTGCTCTACTCACTGGAGCATATGACTGCAGCTACATCAAATGGACTTCCTCAGTCTATGTGGTATGGCTTGGGACTACCTGGTGATTCCTGCTATCAGTACTCCTATCAAGTGAGTATTCTTAGATGGGGTGGATCTTGTTACCCCTAAGAGATGTATGCTGAATACTAAGACAATCTGAGTATATATATGTCTGAAATCTTAGTAGAGCTTAGGTCACTAAAATTCAGCAGGTTCTGGAGTTCATGGATTAATTAATTGGCCTTATGGATTATTTAATACTTTTTCAAAAATAAAAAGGAAAAAAAAACTTAAGACTTGGTCTGAAGTTTGCAGGTCAAGTGGAGCAGTAGTCAGTAGAATTGGTGGCAGCAGAGGGAGTATGCAAAATTTGCAGCCCTTTACCAGTAGTAAGGAGTAGCCTCAAGCTATCAGTGCCCAGATCAGTGGGCAGGATCAGTGAGTGCAGAGTTGGTGGAGAGAGTGAGCAAAATTTGCAGTCCTCTTCTAGCAGCAAGGGGTAGCCCCAAGCTGTCAGTGCTCAGGTCAGTGGGCAGGGTCAGTGGATGCAGAGTTGGTGGAGAAAGTGTGTAAAATTTGCAGCTCTCCACTGGCAGCAAGAGGCAGCCCTAAGCTACAAGTGTCCAGAATGGGGAGGTTGGCAGAGGGGGTAGGGTAGGTGGAGGGAGCATACAAAATTTGTGGCCCTCTGCCAGCAGTATAGAATACTTCCAAGCAGCCTATACCTGGGCCAGGAGTTGGTGGGATTGGTAGAGAGAATATGCAAAATTTACAGTCTTCTACCAGTAGTAAAGGGGTAACTCCATGTCACTAAGGAGTCTGAGTTCAGGTTAGAGGGTACTTCTGATAGTCAGAAGGTACTTCTGGCAGTTAGAGAGTGCTTCTGGTAGTTGGAGGGTACTTCTGGCAGTCAAAGTCCACTACAGATTCAGGCTCTGTCACCAATTTAGGTTCTATAGGCACTCTGGCCCTGTGCTGCAGCACAGTACTACAGAGCAGGGCCAAGGGCCCAGTATAATGGCTAAACTAGTGCTACAGAAGAGGTGCCTGGCTGTCAGCCCAACTCTCTACAAAAGACTACTCAACCTATACAAAATGACTGCCAAACCCTCATAAAAGATTATCTAACTCTTATAAAAACTGCTCCACCTACCAGTCCCAGGCCTTGATGAGTCTGTCATCTGTTGTGAGTACAATAACTATGGTGTCTGAGCTCTCCTTAAAGGCAATGGTACTATGGTAATTATGTAGTTGGAATAGGATAGCTATGTTGACCACAAATGGGACCCTGAAACTGTAGATGAAGTTATATCAGACTCTACCACTATTCTCCCAGGTTGGGCCCTTCCTTTCTAGAATATAAAACATTACTAGGGTGATATTGTTATCTGTATATATGGGTAGAGAAATATTGTGCCTAATGTATCCTAATGTGATATGAGTATATAGTTGGGTGAATCCTTAACCCAGAACCTTATACTGCCAGGTTGTACTAGTGGATACCTGCCCTTAGTCCAGCCCTGGGAGCCCTGGCTTAGAAACCTGCTAAAACAAATAGCATCCAGTCAGTCCTTTTTGCATGTGGGGGGGCAGAAACCTCTAGGCTGCAGAAATCCCCCAGGCTGTAGCACCAAAAAAGCAGAGCTCCTCACCTTATATGGTATGCTAAATTGTACCAAGAATGTACATACAGCCACACTGAGATCACCACCAAGCTGGTCTACCATACACTCTACTAATCTGCTCAAAGAATCCCAGATTATAGCCACTATTGCTGTACAGACCATGTTGTACTTGTGCATAGTTTGCTCTTTGATAGCACTTCTAAAGTTCTGGTAGAGGTATAGAATCTTATGTATCTCTAGAATTGTATCAAAAAGAGTATATTGGCAAAAAGAGTGATTATTTAGGGAGAAGAAAAAAAAAAAGAGAGATGATTATAGGGGATTTCAGAACTCCAGAACTCACCCTTTATCAGTATTGCAGTATACCCAATTCCCATCCAAACCCCCCCTCCTTGCTTTTTTTGCCTCCTCTTTTCTGTTATCTGATATTTGATACAATTCTTACAAATCTCATTGATGTGATAGCAAAGCTCATCACTATAGAGATTCCTTACCACCATCACAATCATCTCTCTATAGTTATTAATAATAGTGTAGTTCTCTTTGTCATTGATTACTTCTGCTGGCCAATGAACCTCTTGATTGAGAATGATTAGCTCTGATTCAAATATAGATCTCCAAGCCTTAATTATGATACTGATACTACTAATGCTGAACATCTTGCCCTCAAATTTCTCTATTTGATCAGATGCCAGATGTGGTTGAACTCAGATAACTTTGAACTCTTCTTTTCAATAGAACTGAGTTCTGATCTGAGGGGCTGAGATAAGTGTACAAATGGGTTACATATAGATGGGTTGTGTGTAGATGAGTTGTATACAGATAGGTTGTGTACAGATGGGTTATGTGCAGACAGATTGTATGTAGATGAGTTATATACAGATAGGTTATATATAAATGGATTACATATATACAGATGAGTTACATACAGATGAGTTGTATGCAAATAGGTTGTATGTAGACAGATTACATGCAGGTATCATGTAGATGTATTTAGAGAAGACAATGAAGTTAAATAAAATATGAAAATAAGTATTTTAGAAAAAGAGCATAAGTGAGTAAGTTGTATGCCAATGAGTTGTATGAGTTATACAAGATTGCTCATGAAGGCTTACTTCTATTCCTTTTGAGACCTCTGCTATATGATGTATTGACTCAACAGCTTAGCTACCAAAGATATACTCCATAATGTTCACCAGCCTTTCTTCATCTTGACCAAATATTGTGAATAAAGTTGGTAGATTTCACTATAGAGCTGTAGACTTTAAGAAAAGTATAAGGTAAATTGGATCATACTGGAGGAAATTAAAAAAGTAAATATAAGTAAACAAGTAGTAGCAGCATGAGCAATCTATATCTACTATTGGCTGCTCTAAAAAGGCTGTCACATATATATATAGCTGTGAGTCTGTAAATTTTGAGATCCAAAGGGCTACTATAAGTTGTTGCCAGAATTCTCCCTCATCTCTACTATTGCCACTGCCATTGCTATTGCCACCACCATTACTACTACTATTGCCCCTTTAGCTCTCAATGAGTAGCTTGTGTGCTTCCATATGAGAAAGAATCTAACATTGTCAGCAGACAGTACATTTTCACCTCAAATACTCCCTCTTTTGATGATCATTGTAGGGTAAAAAAAATGAATAGACTGGACTAACATATGACTAAAGGCTGTTGTTTTGTTTACTCATGATATGGCAGAAAAGAAAAAGAATAAAGAAAAAAAACAAAAGAAGAGAGGAAACAAAAGAAAGGGTAATATCACTAAAGTATGGTAGGAAAAAAAATCAGAGTAAAAAATGAACAAAAGAAAGAGTGAAGTCACTAAAGATTTTATATGATTAATCTGGATGAATCAATCTAGATGAATTAATCCAGATCAATCTGGATCAGATTACAAGATCAATTTAAGTTGATTTGAATCCATTATATGATAAATCTGAATCAAATCTCATCTGGATCAATTTCATCTATTTAGAGCACTATAAGTAAGCAATGGCTTAGCTAGATAAGAAGATAATAGTAAGAGTATGGTTATACTATCTGATACATAATAGTAGCAGCTGATATAGATATAGGAGTATTAGGAGCAGATAAGGCAGATGAAGTAGAAGAAGAAGATAATATTATATAAAAAACTCAGATATATAAATTTGTATATATATAAGCTATAAAAAATATGATTATTAAGGAGATGATTAAGGCCTTGCTGATTCTCAAAAAAGGCCTTAATCTGGGTCTAGTTAGTCATAATAGACCCTGTACTTTAAGATACTCAAATAAACTTCAATTTTTTTTTACAGCCAAATTGGCATATCTTAGTGACAAGAATTAAAATTTAATTAAATTTTTATCAAAATATAAAAATATTAAAAATAAATAAATTTTAAAGTTATATCTTTTAGAGATTATAATCTAATCAATACTCCTTTCTCTGCTACCTTACTGGTTATAAGATTTGGTAGATACCTTCCAAGTCTCCTTTCCCCTATTATTACTCTCTCTACCTTGAATTGATTTGTTATGCTCACAAGAGCATAGCAGGGGGAAGGCAATAGTGATAAGTTATCCCTTTATCAGTGTTGAATCAGTGTCTTCTCTACTTTTTCACAGTTTCTGATACCTTCATCTATATTTGGGATATATTCATTTTGGTGCAGCATCTTCTTCCTTTTACTATTATCAATAAAGTATTGTCTTGGTATTTTACAAGCTATATAAGATATCAGCTGACCTTGGGTATCAAGTGCCAGTATAGATTACCTGTAGGTTATTTAGTACTTGTAGTGGAGTCCTCTGAGCTTTGGTGAGCTTTTTTTTTTTTTTTTTTTT
>RBNI01007369.1:0-10388 GCA_003990745.1 Jimgerdemannia flammicorona | reverse complement strand
TAGTTACTTAGACTTTGCTATTTATTATCATTCTATTACATATAATTACATTATTCCCTCACACTACTCAATACCTCTAGGGAGCCCCTCATCTCCCCCCCTCACACTTTTATACTTGAAAGCCACTCTGCCACCCACTACTCCAACTCTCTTCTCACTCTGCCCACAGATCTTCTCTACCAAACAGTGCTACCTACCCCCCTGCAGACTCCATCTCAACCACCAGCCTGTCAAGACATCCTCCATCAACCCTTCTTATCTCACCAATCACTCCTCTAAACTCAAACACTTTTCATCCTTAAACACAAATTACTAGTGATTTGCTAGTCTCATCTACAGCACTAATACTCAACCCAAAGTCAGTTACTCTCTCCCCACTCCCTCTCTCAGATCCTCCCATCAATCTTGATTGCCATCTCCTCTGTGTACAGCATCCAATCTATTTCCAACTGCTAACCAAAAGTCTCTAAGTATCTTGTACTCTCTCAGCCCATATTCTGGTATCTATACAAACTCCTTTTCCTGTCCTATATTATAGCACTCCTTACAATCAAAGTCCCCTCCCTCCACAAGGTGGTCTGAGTGAAAGTTGAGCATAACATTCCTCTGCAGTATGTACCATCAAACCACCCAGTACTTGAGTAGCAACTATTGTCTTATTGCTATACTCTAGGCTCAGATTCCATTCCAGTCTCACTCTTCTTCAATTCCAGCCATCTGCCAGCTACTAGGCCATACATCTTGTCCCATTCCCCTCTGGTACTCTACCCCATCACCAATATCAAAGTCTATGAGGGGGATACCCCTCAGTAATACTTAATTCTCATCTCCATATTGCCAGGCCCCAAGATACTACTCCTTTATCTCCCTGCCAGCAAATTCTGATGTAGTGAGTCTCATCCACTACTTTTTACCAGAAGCTCTTATATCTTATTTGCCCCCTATTAGGAAGCTTAACCAAGGACAGCAAATCTCCAGTCACTCCTCTTGATGAGTACTACATCTCCCAGACCTTCTTCATCAGAGGAACTCAACTACCCCCTCTCAATTCTACTGCTCTCTTCAGCCACCATGCTTGCAGACAATATAGCCTCTTCAGGAAGTCCACCAGCTCAAGGCCCCCTCTAGCCACTGGCAATGACAAGATTTCCCAGCTAATCTGACTTCTCCACCCAGCCCAGATTCAATCTTTTGCTAGCTTCAATAGCCTCTTCACCACCCAGACTGGAAAGTTCAGATGATATATCAAATACCACAATTTTGATAGCCAGTAAACATTCAAAATTGCAATATGTCCCACCAAAGACATATGGTGGCCTCTCCAATCTCTCAAGACCTCCCTCTAGATGAGTACTTATTGCTTCCACCAAGCACATATCAGGACTGACCCATACATAGAGAGATAAATATCCAAGTATCTCACAGTCTCTCCAGCAGAGACAATTGTTCCAATGACATCCCCTCCCACCAGACTATTATCTAACACTATTGTTTTGCACTTATGCCAGTTATGTTTAGCCCCAGAGTATACCTCATATCACTCCACTGTTTTCTAGAGTTCTTTGACATCAGCAATCAATCCCAGACTGACTACTATATCATCTGCAAAGGCTCCAACCTTCCAAACAATGCTGAATATGAAGAGTCTCCCTATCTTCTGCTGAATCCTATTCATTAATAGCTCCAAGGACAGAGCATACAAAATTGGAGACAGAGGATCTCTCTGGAGTATGTCCCTCTCTAGGGAGAATACCACCCCTCTATGTCTATTGTACATGAGTACCACTTGACTCCTTTTCAGTAAACTGGTCATTGCTACTTAAAACTACTGAGGGATATTAATCCTGTTCAGAATCTTCACCAGCCAGACTCACTGCATATAGTTATAGGCTTTTTCTGATCCAAGAAGACCAGCCTCCCATCTAGCCCACAGACTCAAACCCCTTCAATAATGCCATATATCCAGACCATACTATCTCTAATGAGCTAGCCCCCTACAAACCCTCACTGCTCCTCATCCAAAACTTGCTGGGCCACCTTCTGTAGCCTCATCACTACTACCTTAGTGACCAACTTCCTATCCATGTCCAGAAGCATGATGGGCTGTCAATTCTTCCAGTCCTCTCTTCTATCTTTATTCTTATAAAGCAGTGCTATCAGTCCCAGATCTTGCTCCCCCACCCACCTCCCTGACTATAGTACCAAACCACACATTGTCATCATCTCTCCCAGTACCCCAAGTACTCCCAGCATTCTCTTCCAAAAGTCCCAGAGCAGCCCATCCTCACCAGATGCTATGTCCAGTATAGTTGTGGTAAGAACCTAGCAAATCTTCTCCTTCTATACCGGTATCTTCAAACTATCCAGTCCATCTACTTGTGGTGGGTGCCAATCCTCCAAAGCATGTACAATAGTAGTAGTCATTGTTCCATCCTCCTTCTCACTCCACAAACTGCTCCACCTCTCCTTGAGTAAGCCCAGAATATCCTATATATCATGCACCAGTAGTCTATTGGAATTCAGAACCCCCTCCCACCTCTGCCTCACCCACCTTATCTGCAGAATCCTCAAAAGGTGTTTAGATGACCTCTCCTCCTCCTCAAGCCCCTGCCAGTATAATTGGGCAGCCAAACTCTGTATCCATATCTCCTCCTCTTCCCTCAACACCTGTTGTAGCTTATTAACCTCTATCCTAACCTGGCTCAACCACTAGTCCTCTACCCCCTTCAGGGCCAAAAGATCAGTCCAATTCTCCAAAAGTTGAGCCAGTCTAGCAGAAGCCCAGTTCACTCTCCTTCTCCTCTGTCTGCCTGCCATCTCTCTCACCTTCCTCCAATAAACCCTAGTAGCTCTCTTCAACCTTGCCTACCAAATACCAATTGTGATACTCTCTTATACCCAACTCTCTACCCTCCACTGAATGTCCTCTGCTCACTTATTCCACAATGCCTTCTCAGCCAACAAAGAGAAATTTAGGCACCAATGTCCAGGCCCATCTCCACTCTCTCCAAAATGTCCCCATTCTAACAGCCCACAATAATCAGACTATGGACACCTCTCTGCCTCTAGTGACTTCCAAAAATCCAGCTCCTAACAATCTGCTGTCAGCATCCAGTAGATCCTCATCTCTAAGCCATTTATCCAGTATGTATATACTTATCTGTCTTCCCAGAATCCCCTTCCAGTATCTATCAGAGAGCTCAGCCTTTTTAATCCTTATATGCTATCAGGTCTCTACTTCTATCCTCAGCACCCCTCTCTCCATCAGTCCTATCTATCTATATATCTCAGACCATGTTAAAGTCCTCTCCAAGAATGTCCACTCTGGCCTCTATAAGGACCCCACTTTCCCTAAGACTCTCCACCCACTCTACTCACTCACTCTGTATAGTAGGGCAGTAGCATGAACCCACAGTAATCAGCTCCCAACCAGATTGATACTACTCTCCTCACACCAGCCAGTCCCTTCAGCTCTCCACATCCTATATCTCCCCTTTGCCTCTCTGAACCAAGATCCCAACCTTGTTCTTCCATACTACTGCTCCTCTCTATTCTCTCATCTACTCCATTCTATCTAAGTCATCCTCACATATGATATCCTGCAACAGAAAGAGATCAGCCTCCAATCTCTTTATCTATGTAAAAATATTCTGTCTTCACACTGATCCCTGCAATCTATTCACATTCATAGAGAAAATATTTGTTATACTATTTATAAGGGATAATATTAAGTATCATACTCTTTCTCTACAAATCCACATTCATCTCCTCCTATGCCAAGTCCAAGTTATATTCTACAGTCAATCCCTCCTCTTCAGCCATCTTAGCCTCCAATTCAATCAGAAGTTTAGCTATCTCACCATTCTCCTTTTCCTCAAAGTCCTCTCAATACTCCAGACAGGCCTCCTGCCAGAGCTGTAATCTATGATGCTCTATCTAACAGAAGGCAGCCCTCTCACCAGCAACAACCACCAGTTTGGCCTTCCTCTCCTTATCAACCTTATACCCTTCTTTCTCCAGATAAATTGCAAGTATCTCTGCCTTCAGCACCTCCACCACTCCATCTCCATGCAGAATCTGTGCCCAATACTCATCACTTATCACTCTCAGGTCTACTTCTCCCAACTCTTCAGCCATGAAGTTGTTCATCATCTGGCACACCCACAGTAGGTTTCCTACTTTCTTCCCCCCCTGGGATCACTGGCTTTCCTGTACCCAGCATCAAGATATCTATCTCTGTGCTCACTATCTCATCCCACTCTTCCTCTGAAACATCTACCAGTTCATTCTCACCAACTGCCACCACCTGTCTCACTTTTGCTACCTCAGGAACTCCAAAGTGTACTCACTGGGCACTACACATTAGTACATCCTCTACCACTCAGCCTCTTATAGCTGGATCCTGCCTAATAAGAGGAGAAGTATCCTCCCAGACTTTGAACATACTATTGGTATATAGGTCATTACTCAGTATCTTCCCTGCCTCATCCAGACCCTTCTCCACATCCCCTCTATTCTTACTGGCCCAAATACTTGCTTTGGCACCCCAAGCCTCCTCAACTCTACCAGCATCCTTCTCTGCCCTTTCTTCCAGGCTCACCAACAACTCCCTCTGTCTCTTGTACTCTTGAGACCTCTCCCACAGCCTCTTGTTAACACAGACCCATTTCCCATCCATGATCTCCATATGTATTGACTCCACATACATATGTCTTCCAAGTCTTCACCCTCTGCTCTACAGCTCTACTCATCTCCTCCAATGCCTCTAACAAATCCTCCTCCTCCTCCTCATTCCCCTTCACCCTCATTACCTTACATATGAAGGTCCCCCACATCATCACTATTGGTCAATCATGAGTCTTCCTGGTAGCCTTCCTCCCTACCAGCTAAAGCCAAACATTAACATTCTCTGTCCTGAATGAGGTCCCTTCCCAGACTCAAAAGTCAATATCAATCACCTTGCCATACTCAGCCATGACCTCCTCCACTCTTCTCCTTATATCTATAGCAGTCACTATAGATACTCCTTTCACCAGAAGTTGCACCACCCTGGGGTCCCACCTCAAGTATTATACCATTGGAACACACATCTCTCCAACAGCCAACCCTGCCTTCAGTGCAGCTTCCAATGACTCAGCCTCCTTAAAGCCCACCTCCACTCCTTCTAAACCCCTCAGGAACTTTACTGATACTGCTCTATCCATCTGCCTTGCAATCAGTCTTAAGACTATTTTCACTATCACTGCCAAGCTCCAGAAATACAGAGTGACTGCAAACTTCAAGATCAACTTCTTGAGTAATGGCATTACTACCAGTCCCATTACATCATCAGCTAGATCACTAGGCCTCATACCTTTCCCATAGCTCAGTCTACCATTAGCAGTCTTATCTAGATTTTTTTCCAGATTGCCTATTATGCTCCCATCAGCAGTTACTCCCTCAGCTGCTATATTACCAGCCCCACTACTCTGGTCCCCCAGAGGGACTCTCTCTTGAAGCTGCTGCCCTACAGTCTTTGCTGTCTCCTTGCTCCTCCTCAGCCAACTCTCTAGCTCAGCTTTCTGCTGACCCCCCTTCACCTTATCTATGAAGCTCACTCTCTCTGTCTTCTGATCTCCAGCACTACTCCCTCCCCTACTACATCCTCCTGCCAGCAGGCTCCTCATACTTTCCCCCAAGCTGGGGCCCCTCTCCACATACTGCCAGTTAAATGCACCAGAGCCACCCTGCCTAGTACACACTTCAGAATACTTATTACTCACTATGATAGTAGTATCTTTTCTCAAAAAACTGTGTTGTAAGTATTGCTAGAAGATTGTATAATCTGAATGTTACCAGAGAAAGATGAATATTAGTTATGATTATAATAGTTGCTATTTGCTCTATTTATTCTATTCTTGAGAAAGCATCAGCTACTACATTTGTTTTTCCAGAATAGTATTCTACTGTGAAGTCATAATCTGCTGAAGCTTTTATCCATCTTGCTTATATTTTAGTCAAAGTAGGTTGGGAGTGAATACAGATAAGAGATTGATGATCTATAATAATAGAATTTTTTTTTTTCTATTAGGAAGTGTCTCCATTCTTTAAGGCTTCTGACTATGGTAAATAATTCCTTTTTATGAGTAGTATATCTTGTTTCTGCTTCTTTTAACTTTTGAGAAAAGTAAGCTACTGGATGTTTTTCTTGAGTGAGGACTGCTCTAATTACTATATTTGATACATCAGTAGTGATTTCAAAGAAGTCTTTTGGATCAGGGATCACTAGTACTAATATATTAGAAAGAAGTCTTTTTAGATAATTGAAGGCTTGTATTTGAGTAGAAGTCTAATATTTTTTAACATTCATAAATTTTTGAGTAAGTGCTGTTAGAGGGATTGCTACTCTAGAGAATCCTTCTATAAATTGTCTAAAGAAGTTATTAATTCTAGAAATCCTTATTTATAATCTTTTAAGATTTTCTAATTGGAGTCAATCTTCTATGGCTTTAATTAGTCTGAGTGAAGTTTTAACTATTCCTTTTTCAATAATATGTCTAAGGTATTCTACTTCTTCTTATAAAAAGTAATATTTTTCAAGCTTCAGATATAACTGATTTTTTCTCAATATAGTGAAGACTTCTCTTAGATATTAAAGATGCTTCTTTTGAGTTATACTATAGATGAGAATATCATCTATATAGACTAATACATACTTGTCTAACAGAGACTTAAAGATGTCATTCATGAAGATCTAAAATATTGCTGGAGCATTAGTTAATTCAAAGGACATAACTTTGAATTAATAATATCTATATCTTATTTTGGAGACTATTTTCTCTATATCTCTTTTATCTATTCTATCTGCCAAAATCCTTCTTTAAGATCACTCAAGGTTATAATCTTAGCTTTATAAAGCTGAGTGAGTAGTTTTTTTATACTAGATAGAGGATATTGGTTTTATATAGTAATTTTGTTAAATAGGTAATAGTCTACATATATATATCCTTAATATTTCATTCTTCTTTTTTACAAACAGAATGGATGCTCTATAAGAAGATATACTTGGTTCAATATATTCTTTATCAAGAAGTGTCTTTAGAGTCTCTCTTAAGATTTCTAGCTCTAGCTGAGATATATATAGGATAAATAGGTCTGTAAGGAGATAATGATCCTGAAATTATATCAATCTTATAATTGACTTTTCTTTTAAATGGAAGCTTTGTTGGTTCTTGAAATATGTCAGAAAATTCTTCTATAAGAGGCTGAATTATTTGTGGAATTTGAACAGCTTTCTTTTCTTTTAGAACTATCTATATTAAGTAGAGATAACAATCTTTTACTCTTTTTACTTCTTTATAAAATTATATAGTTGAGATTGTTTCTACTTATACTAGCTTTAGATTTAAAGTAAGTTTTTGACTCTGTTTCTATAGGGTGATTTCATTATTACTCTAATTAATATTTAGATTATACTTTCTGAACTATAGAGTTCCAAGTATAATATTATAAGCAGATAAGTATACTATGTCTAGGTCTACTTTCTCTATATAGTTTCCTATCTGTAGTATTAAACCTTTAGCAATCTGAAATAATGTCTGAGTTTTGCTATTTGAATATTATACTATTCTTTTATCATCAGGTATAGTAAGAATTTTAGCCTATTTTACTAAGTTCTAGTTGATAGAATTTCTAAAAGCTTCTGTATCAAAGAGGATCTTTATGTCTTGTCCTTTAACTTGAGCTGGTATTTCAATAAGTTCTTCATTATTAATTATAGAAATAACTTTTTATACCAGATTTTATTTCTTTTTCTCAATCTGAATATTAGCTAGCTTAGTAGCTCTTCTTTAACTAAGTTTATTTAGATATAAGTAACAGTTATTGAGTATTTCTGCACAATACATCTATATACTATAAGGGTATCTTCTATATAGTATATATATATCTTCTTGAAAGTACTATTTTTCTTCTTTGATAGATTTTGTTTCTTAAATAGTGGCCACTGTCTTGGGCTTCTCTTCAGTATTCTGAAGTAGTCTTGAGAATTCAAATCCTTTAGTTCCTCTTTCTGATAGTGGAAATGTTTTGACTTCTTGAATTATAAGATTATTCTTTATAATCTTTACAATCAGTTGTACTACTTTTTGTTCTAAGAGAATAATATATTGTTTTTTTCCAAGATTTTTCAAAATAACTTTAATTTTATCTTAGTATTCTTCATCAATAACTCCTCCTCTTATTGAGAGGTTATAATCTTTTACTAATCCACTTTTTTCTGCTATTCTAGTATAGATACTTTGAGATATTTATACAACTATACCAGTTCTTATCATCTGAGATTTTTCTGGTAGTATTGTCTGTATAATAGTATTATAGAGATCATATTTTGCTTCTGTTAGATAAACCTTAGTAGAAATAATTGCTTTATAATAAAGCTTTTAAATCTGATGACTTCTTCTATCTCAGAAATAGTATTAATAACTGAGATAGTTGAAGATCTTAAAGGAATGTTTTTATTTTTCTCTAGACAGACATTAGACATATATCTTATCTTCTTATAATAAAAACATTTGTCTTCTTTTCTGAACCTATCTCTTTCTTCTAGAGAGAGTTTTTTTAAAAAGTGAGTTTCTTAGATATTGGAGTTTCTCTGTTATAATTCCTTTTCCTAGAGTCTTGATAGAGTTTACTTGAAGTTTGCTTAGAGCTTCTTATATTACTCTGTTCTCTGAGTTTGGCATAGTAGTAGATATTGCTAAAACCATTCTTACTCTAGATACTGCTTGTTTGAAGTACTATTGATCATAAGGACAGTCTGTAGGAATTCCTATTTCCTTGACTCTTCTGGCTAACTATGGAGAAATATTTTGAAAAAGTAATTTGCTTTGGTTTCATTAGAGGTATTATTATCAGAATTATAAAAGAGTTCTAATATATTCAAGGAGGCTTCCATTCTTACTGCAAAGGTTTCTAGGTTTTTTTTGCTATATTTATCCCATTTCATGGCTTCTAATTGTGCTCTTGTATCTGCAAGAAGTGAAGGGCTTGGGAAATATCCTTTTAGAAGATATTTAAGTCCTCTTGCTTTAGGGATATATAGATATCCTAGTTGGTCTCCTGTGGCATCTTGTTAGTTACTCCAATCCTATCCTCTCAGGTGAGGGGTTTAGGATTTAAGTTATGATACCAGAGGGCAACTGAATCTTGAAAATATGCAGCTACTTTAGCAGTTTGAGCTTGGGCTTTTACAAAGACTTCTTCTGTAGTACATATGTAATACATTTTTTGCTAGGGTAAAATCTGGATTTCTTTGATCATTCAGTTGTCATTATGCAAGCGTAGCGTAGTTGTTACTACACCGTTGTAGCGTAGATTGACATTATGGCAAAACATTGATTATGCCAATCGTGCACATTATATCATCAAACTAACAGTATGCGGATACAGAATAATAAAGTTGTAATGGATATCAAAAAAGATTATGTATATGAAGACGTATATGAAGACGTACATTATTTTATTTTATTTTTCAAAACATTACCAACCACCAACCACCCCCATTTTACCTTTCGAGGTTTTGAATGAGTACGCGCAGCACTAGATGCAAGTTGTGAAATTACTAAGGTTAAGGATGTTACTCAATAAATATTTACCCCATAAGAATTGGCTACAATCCGTCCAAATTGATCCTCCATTTGCGTAGCGTGTTGCCATTGGTGCTTTCATCCTCCAGAGTGCTCAAAAACACATATCGAACGCGAGATGCATGAGCAAAGGAGATGCTGAAAAAATGTGGCTCATCTTCAACCCCTCACGTACGTACGTATATCAGATGCAAGTAGTGTTCCACAAATCAGACCCGGGAACCTGTGCCAAAACCCGTTATATTTAGCCTAAGGGGATATTTACCCACATAACAGGGTAGGTGTACCAAGTTAATAATTTCTTTCTCAGAACTGAACGCCACATTCTCGATATCTATATATAACCTGAACGCCACACTCTCGATACCTATATAAGTCGTGGGTATCGCATCGTTAAAAATCTGAGTTCTGTACGACATGGACATGGAGTTTGGTTAAATATACCAGAGGTTTTCAGGGGTCGTGCTCATTCGGATCGCAGTTTAACGGAGGCTCGGCGGTTCTAGTTGGCCCTCTCGACGCGCGTTATAATAATAATAATAATAATAATAATAATAATAACAATAATAATAATAATAATATATTCGCTCTATGGATAATGGTATGACCACCAAACTCGGTTGCCTTCAGAGGAATATCCCTTTTCACGGCATTACTTTCCTAGGATGAACGTAATCGACATTGTCATTGATTCAAGATACCGTTATTATTATTAATGCGATTTACATGCATGATTGAGGATAATGAGCCAAGCAAAAAAAA
>RBNI01007368.1:0-10388 GCA_003990745.1 Jimgerdemannia flammicorona | reverse complement strand
AAAAAAAAAAGTAAAGAGAAGGATGTTGGAGGATGTGCTGATGGAGGGGACTCAGCGAGTGTATTTTGGGGTCCCTGATATGGTGGAAGGGGGCCAGGTGGTGGTGGCGGGTGAGGATGAGCTGGTGGATGTCCCTGAGGAGGAGTGGGATGAGGCAGCCAGCGTGGGTGCTGACACCACGATGTTGGATGCAGGACAGCTGGAGACTCCAGGAGGGAAGGAGGTAGGGAACTTGCTATAGATAAGTAAGATGATGGATAACCTCGTGACTGATGCGTTGGGAGAAGTGGATCTGCGGGTTATGTCTAAGGAGTACTGGGAGCGGATTCTGCATAGTAAGGGAGTGGTGGAGGTGTTGAAGGGTGAGATTCTGGGATTCTCTTAAAGAAGGAGAGATATGAGATTGATGAGGTGAGGAAGGCAGAGCTGGTGGTGGCTGTAGGTGAGTAGGTGACATACTGCTAGACTGAGTGGTATGGATTGCAGCTCTGGAAAGAGGCCTGTCTGGAGTATCGAGAGGAATTTGAGGAGAGGGAAGATGAGGTGATGGTCGAACTTCTGGGAGGGTTGAAGGTATGGAAAGATGGGGAAAGGGAACTAGCTGCTGAACGTGAATTGGACTTAGTGCAGGAGGAGCAGAATATGGACTTGTAGAGGATGGGATCCTTTTGCCTTTAACATTATTCCTTATAAACAGTACAACTAATATTTTCTCTTTGAATGTGAATGGGTTGTGAGGTTCGGGATGGTATAAGAATATTTTTACTTGGCTCAAGGGTTTGGAGGCTGATCTATTTTTACTACAGGATATTCAGTGTGAGGATGAGGATAATTGGGTGAAGTGAACTAAGGAATGGGGCAGAGCTACTGCTTGGTTTGGAAAAGTGGCAATTCTGGTGAGGAAGGGTAGAGGTGACTTGGAGGGGATCAGGAGCTGGGGTGACCGCTTGGTCTAGGGAGATTGGCAGTGGCCAGGGTGGGAGTCAGTGAGGGTTGGCTCTTGCTACTGCCTTGTGGTTAGGGGGGAGAGGATTGCATGGATTGAGGAGCTGCTGGAGGAGGGTATTCTATTGGCAGAAGGGGTCAATGTGATTGGGGGGGACTTTAATATGGTTAGAGATCAGCATTTGGACTGCACTGATGGTGGGAGGAGTGCAGGAGAGAGAAGTGGTGGCCTGGATGCATGGGAGGAGATGGAGAGGCTGAGCTCCTTAGGGGATATGGGTAGAATGCGATGGGGCGACTCCAGGGTCTACATACATTGGGTGAATGGCTTGGATACAAGGATTGACTGGATTCTGATAGCAGAATATTGGGGAGCTGATGTCTGGAAGGTGTTGGAGGTGGAATGGTACCCATGGTCTGATCACTGGGGACTGTTGGAACAGGGGCAGTTAGGGGGGAGTGGAGATGGACCCAGACATTGGTGCCTCAACTCCTCCCTGCTGGCTGAGAAGGTGTTGTGGGATTCGTGGGTAGAGGACATTCAGGCAAAAGTTTATCACTAGAGGGGTGAGGGTTTGTCAGTAAACACCTGGTGGATGAGATTGAAAGAGGCTGCAAGAGTCTATTGGGGAGAGGCTGGGAGAGAAGCTGGGAGACAGAGGAGGAAGCACATGAGGTATGCTTCCAGCAGGCTGAGGAGATTGCAATTGGATTGGGCAGGTTTGCTTACTGCCAATGGGGTGGAGGATTGGAGGTTAGTGCAGATTAAATTGGAGATCTTGGAACTGCAATAGGTGTTGAGAGAAGAGGAGGAGGTGTATATGTGGGGTATGGCTGCTAGGCTATAGTGGCAGGGGCTTGAGGAGGGTGAGCGGCCTACTAGATATTTATCCCATCTGCTCAATGCTAGGAGGGTGAGACATCGGTGGGATGGAGTCCTCGATGCTGATGGGGACATTGTACATGGTACACAACAAATCCTAGGGGTTTTGAAAGAGAGATGGCAGAGTTTGTGGAGTAAGGATGAAGGGGGTGTGGATGAGGTGGCTATTGATAATGCATTAGGGGAATGGAGGCTGCCACAAGTGGATGGACTGGATGACTTAGCCTTGCCAGTGCGAGGTGAGGAGGTCCAGAGTGTCCTTGCAGCAACTAAAACTGGGACAGTGCCAGGGGAGGATGGTCTACCTTGGGACTTCTGGAAGAAGATGGTCAAGGTCTCTAGCATTTTGGAGGAGATGACTGCTCTTTGTGATCATGTTCTTCAGAGCTATAAGCGCACAACCTCCAAGCCATCAAAATCGCATGGCATCCTCAGAACTAATTTGGAAACCACATGCGAGACTACAAAACAAGAGATCATCTGGTTACACGAAATACACCAGCAAGTACAAGAACCCACCGCCAAGATATAAGAATACTAGAAGAAGTACTATAACCATAAGACTGACTCTGAACCACTATAACTAGTTTGGTGTACTATACTATTACAAAAGGAAACTGAAAGTACCAAACTCAAATTGAGACAAGAAGAACTCTATCTCATCTACCAAAAGGTTCACAAACTGCACTTATCAACTCAAGACCAAGATATACTGTGACTATACAAGACCTCATTATTTAGTGGAAGCAAAATGCATTTGAACAACTCTATTCGCTCTATCTGTGTCACCTCCGTTGGAGAGTGACAGATGCTTCATCTGAACTCAAGAAAGCTGACAATGTCGAAACCAATCTCAAGCCATCTACGTGACAGATATTACTACTAGAAATTGCCTCAGATTACAGAAAATATCATTTTCAAGAGGTTCAAACTCTCAGCTGCGACATTGGGAGCCCTTGCCCTAGACGAGAATGGCCAGTCCTCACAAATGTGCCAGCAGACCAAAAAAAAAGAGAACCAAGACCTGTTATCCTTGTACAACCACCGCCACCAAGGACAGCCTTAATCCTGCAAGAGATAAAAGTGATGACACCTTGAAACTGATGATGTCAGAAGTCAGAAAACTGCTCAGACTTTACCAGTGATGATGTTATCAATAGTGATGTCATCGAAGACTACCCAGACAGCATGTAAACCTATAAATAGATTAGCAGTCATAGTATAGTTAGATTAGCCTTGTACGATGTAACTGTGAACTGACTTAGCAGTCAGACGATCTCTTGACATGTCAGATTACACTTGTACTATGTGACTACATTCTGACTCAGCAAGGCACTTAGTGCTACATCCATATCTAGCATAGTCCAGATAGCCCCTTACTAGTATAAATACCCCCTCCCCAGACCTCAGAATCTCAGACCTGAACAATCTGAACACAACTCCTGAGCACTTCCCCACAATATCCCTTTACACAAATACTCTTAGTATAGTAATATCATGAATAGCAAATAAACCTATTTAATAATCCACAAACTACTCTTAAGTAAATTCACTCCCCGTTAGGTCCTACTCCTAACCCCACCACGAAATTTCCTAATTAGGTATTGTCTGCAGCGATATGCTGATTCAACCAAGCTGGTCTTAGTTTCTTGAACTTCCTGAAATACAGAAAATCCTGAACATCCAGAACTAGTCCAAAAAGGACTTTGGTTGAGACATCAACCCGATCTAGAAATCAATAAGTATAGAGGACGTACTCCATATAAAATTGATCTTGACCATAAGAAAACGGTCTTCCAGAATATCCAGAACTTCCAGAAAACCCTTCCAGAACTATGTAACGGTTACCCTAAAAAGCAACCCTCTTACAACTTGGTAGCAGTGGTTTACAATCCATTTCCACTTCAAGACGCTTCCTCACCCCACTACAAACCCTTCTGTGAATTCCTACAAATTGGTATAAAGCCCAACCTCTGACCTGGAATTTATCGTGAACCATCTGACAATCTGGAGAGAATTGAATCTGACATACAAGGACAATTTGACCTCCACATCTGCAACAAGTGGGATAAACTTCATTCAAAGAAAGAAGTACTCTGATTAAACCAGCAAATAGGTGAAACCCTATTCACCAAACTCCTTGTACTACACCCAGCAAGTCAAGACGAAGAAGGTCTTATAGAAGCCTTCTTTACTCTTCTCAATAAGAGTTTTGTCAGCTCCATGAATCCGAGCAACCTAGGACAACCAGCAGCAGTCTTTCTAGCCTTAGTTCCTCATGAAGCCCAAGCCTCTGTAGCCAAGTGGCTCAACTCTACCGACTTTCACCGAACCAGAACCAAGACCACATTATACTACCGATTCCAGAACAGCAAGGCCCGCCATATTCTTAAGGAAGAAGCAAGAGAAACTCTTCATCAACTACCTGATTCTGAACCTGAAGCAGGCCCTGCTATAGCCCTACCTGAATCCAAAACCAATACTGAACCAGAACTTGACTTTGAATTAAGTCCATCTGAAATCAGATATACAACTGATTCTGTCTGCTTTGACGCCGAGCAAACCCAAGTACATGGAGACCAAACCGAAGAAGAGGAGGAGTATCTCAGTGAATTCGATCCTGAATACACCACTGAAGGAGATATACCTCCATCAGGACAGAATATACCTACACAGTAACAGACAGCTATCTATCAAGCCCTTACTCCAGATCCACAACTATTACTCCAGCAACTTACACAGACTCAAAGAACCCCATTACACTCTGCACCAGTACCTCAAGTAGTACCAGTAATACCACTACCAGTAGTTCAACTGCCTCCAGTAAATAACATGGCAAACCAACAGATTCTAGACCTCACAGCCCAGGTAGCCATAATGGCAGCAACCATTACTGCCTTAACTGAACAGACCCAACCTACAAAAAATCTGAGTCTACCTACCTTTAATGGTACTGCACAAGAAGTCCAAAGCTTCATTAGTGTAGTTGACACCAACTTCAAAGCCAATCAATGGACCAATGAACGAGTCGCTGACTGCGTTCTGACAAATAATCAAGACCACACTTTGGAACAACTCTTTGCTACCACTACAGCCTATGTCCACCGAGTTGTTACATTCTTCCAAGGACCTGCCGAAGAATGGTGGCGAACTCTTCCCGAAAAACCCCTCACATGAGACACCCGACCTGCAGTAGTTGCTCAGAATGCAGCAAATAATGCCCCAGGATATGGAGACCATCCTGCAGCCCCTGGACTTAAACAACTCATGATTACTCAATATCGCAGTGAAACCATGATCACTGAATCCCAAGTAAAACTCTGCAACCTCAAATTCGATGTACATGGCAAGGAGGAATTCAAAACCTTCTGTACAAAACTCGAGTCACTCCTGAACACTATTGGCCTAGGATATATTGCCAATGACGAAGTATGAAATGGTACAAGAGCAGATTATTTATTCAATACCCTGCCTGAATGGCTTACTAGAAAAATCCGAGAACAAGGATGCCCAGTTGGTTGTGACCACCAACAATGGTGCCTGGCAAGGATCAAGACTATGGTCAAGCAGATCCTAACAGCTGGACCCATTCTGCCCCGAAGACAATTCAACAACAAGGAAAAGACTTGGACCAAGAAAGAAGAACCCAAGCATGAAGTATCCTGAGCTCCCTCAACATCCACTTTGTGGACATCCAGAAATCATAAACCCACTCAGCCGAGTATCTTCAAGAAACTCACTGAAGGTGAAAGGAACAAACTTAGAAGAAGCAGAGCATACTTCTATTGCTGAAAGACAGAACATATGGCCAGTGCCTGCCCTAACCAAAAACCCTGAACAGCAATATGAGCAACTGTTACCACTCTGCACCACCTCAACAATCTGACCACTAGAACACTAGACTTTGTCAAGTTAAGACAAACTGCTAAGGCCCCAACCAAAGGAAGTCAAAAAGCAGCTAGATATGACCTGTATGCAGCCAAAGAAGCTATAGTCTCCAACCGAGAAGTCAAACAAGTCTACACAGGAATCAGCATCCAAATCCCTGAAGGACATGTTAGAAGAATATGCTGTCACAGCAGCCTAGCATTGAAGGGACTCTCAGTAGAAGGAGGAGTCATTGATGAAGATTACACAGGTGAAATTATTGTCCTCATCCGAAACCACAGTTGGATACCCTTCAAGATTCCCATTAGATTCTGTATTGCCCAGATTCTATTCGAAAAAATTGAGTCAACCCTGACAATCAAGGAAGTCCTGGAACTACTGCCCACCATCAGAGGATCCAAAGGATTTGGCTCATCAAACAAGGCCCCAGTCCAACCTACCATGAACAAAGAAGAACAATTCTATAAGAAAATCGAAGATGGATATGTACCAAGTGGCTGATGTCCCCATGGCATTGGAATATACTCTTCCCAAATGATTGATAATTGCTTCTCTTGTGTCAATGAACTGGCTCAAAGAAGAACCAACAGAAGGAAAGCTCCTACAACTGAAATCACCACCATTGGATCAGACAAACTGCTTACACTTAAAGCTTTTGTCAACCGAGTACCTGTCAAGATCATGATAGACAGTGGTGCCTCAGGCAACTTCATCAATGAAGAAACAGCCAACAGACTCAAGGTCTTCACCTCCCCAGTACAACAAACTCAAGCAGTTGCCATAGCTAATGGAACCTCACATGTCATTAGCAAGGAAGTCCGCAACCTACCCTTCCGGATTGGTGACTATCAAGTACATGTTACCCTTCAAATTGTACCACTCCCTGATAATGAAATCATCCTTGGAACTCCATGGTTAAAACAAGAGAACTCCATGATCGATTGGGTAAACCATTCTCTGACTATCAAGAAAGGATGCCACAACTTCAAACTGCAAGGCAAAAAGGACCCACTCAACTCTAGTGACCCTGGACCAAAGATCACCCACATCAACAAGCTACAACTCAAGAAATTGGCCAAGAAATGCCCTCTCTTTGCTATCTCTATCTGTCCATCCAAAGGAGAACCCGAGAACTCTGAAGAAGACTTTTCCAAAGTTGACAGCCATGTCAGATCACTACTCCAGAAAGTCTGAGACACATTTCTGAACCAAACCACAGAACCATCTGTACCTGTCATTATTAATAACTAAGAAGAATACAAAGTTGAACAAATCCTCAACAAATATAGCCACAAGAACCATCCAAATGGTACAACAACACCAGAACAAATTAGAAGGCCCTGACAAGGATGTCGAAAGCTAAGAAGGGGAGAGTTGTAAGCACACAACCTCTAAGCCACCAAAATTGCATGGCATCCTCAGAACTAATTTGGAAACCACATGCGAGACTACAAAACAAGAGATCATCTGGTTACACGAAATATGCCAGCAAGTACGAGAACCCACTGCCAAGATACAAGAATACTAGAAGAAGTACTACAACCATAAGACTGACTCTGAACCGCTATAACTAGTTTGGTGTACTATACTATTACAAAAGGAAACCGAAAGTACCAAACTCAAATTGAGACAAGAAGAACCCTATCTCATCTACCAAAAGGTTCACAAACTGTACTTATCAACTCAAGACCAAGATACACTACAACTATACAAGACCTCATTACTTAGTGGAAGCAAAATGTATTTGAACAACTCTGTTCACTCTATCTGTATCATCTCCGTTGGAGAGTAACAGATGCTTCATCTGAACTCAAGAAAGCTGACAATGTCAAAACCAATCTCAAGCCATCCATGTGATAGATATTACTACTAGAAATTGCCTCGGATTATAGAAAATATCATTTCCGAGAGATTCGAACCCCCAGCCGCAACATTGGGAGCCCTCACCCTAGACGAGAATGGCCAGTCCTCGCAAATGTGCCAGCAGATCAAAAAAAAAGAGAACCAAGACCTGTTATCCTTGTACAACCACCGCCACCAAGGACAGCCTTAATCCTGCAAGAGATAGAAGTGATGACACCTTGAAACTGATGATATCAGAAGTCAGAAAACTGCTCAGACTTTGCCAGTAATGATGTCATCAATAGTGATGTCATCGAAGACTACCCAGACAGCGTGTAAACCTATAAATAGATTAGCAGTCATAGTATAGTTAGATTAGCCTTGTATGACGTGACTGTGAACTAACTCAGCAGTCAGACGATCTCTTGATATGTCAGATCACACTTGTACTACGTGACTGCATTCTGACTCAGCAAGGCACTTAGTGCTACATCCATATCTAGCATAGTCCAGATAGCCCCTCACTAGTATAAATACCCCCTCCCCCAGACCTCAGAATCTCAGACCTGAACAATCCGAACACAACTCCTGAGCACTTCCTGTAAGCGCACAACCTCCAAGCCATCGAAATCACACGTGATCTCCAAACAAATCAGGAAATCACCTGCAAGATCACGAAGCTGAGTCAAACAGAAGTCACAGCGCACAAAGCTGAGTCAATACCAAGTTATGGAATACAAGATCCACACAAATGGAATCTTACCAATCCAGAACAAATGCATATATACCCAGTCCCGAGACGCGTCGAAACAGAGAACCAAAACAAACAACATCCACAACTTCCCAACACACAAACATGACCACCGAGATCTACAACCGCATCCGCGCTGACATTTGGAATGCCATTGTCAACCGAGCCACACCCCTTCTGCCCCTCATGAATATCTACAGCCAAGCACCTCTCTACTTCGTGGAAGCCCGATGGAACGCCCTGAACATGCTTAATGAGGCCCACCGGATCGGACAAATCTCAAGCTACTACCAGATCGGCCACCTCCTAGAAGACATGGTTGAACACCGCCATGATACAGACATTACCCAGATGTCTCAACACCAGAAACTCATCGCCCGCAAACACCGAGAACTCTTCTATGAATACAGCACCTTTATTCCCCGCCTCCGAGTTACTACCAGTGAAATGGTTGCTACCCTGTCCTATGGCCAAATTGATGACATGATACAAGAACTCAACCACAAGTATCTTGAGTACGTTGAAACCACAGACAGAACCTTTCCACACCCCGATGATCACATCCTGCAAATGCCCCAAGTTGGATACGCCATGAAGGACGTCTACGATATAATCAACTTTGACAAAGACTAAGCAGAAGACAATGATCCTTCTGACGCCGACATGACCTCAAGCCAAGGATCCCTTCCAACTCTGATCACACCGCCAACTCTGCCGATGAACTTACAACAGTTCATAACCATATACGAGACTTATTGGAACAATGACCACTGGTACAAATACCAACCTGCATTCACCCCCAATTACTTCAACTACAATGAAGAGACTGGAGGACACAACCTGTCCCTTCAGACAACCCTCGAGATTGAACCAACCACTCCACCACCCGAGTACGAGTGACAGGAACCACAACCGCCAGCATACTACAACTCTGTGACTCATAGCGCTGTAACCTACAGAAGGTATGCAGATAGCGAATCCGATGACAACGAAGATGATGCACCACTTCTTCGCCCCCCAACACCTTATCCAGCATATGAGACAGATGATGCTATCCTGTAGGACGGAGATGAAGTTCCAATGTATTACTACCTCAGTGAACAAGGAGAAGTAATCCACGAACCACTCTTCCTAGACGACTACTTCATCAGAGATGATGTCATCAATGGTGATGTCATTGAAGACTACCCAGACAGCGCCTAAAACTATAAATAGATTAGCAGTCATAGTATAGTTAGATTAGCCTTATACGACGTGACTGTGAACTGACTCAGCAGTCAGACAATCTCTTGACATATCAGATCACACTTGTACTACGTGACTGCATTCCGACTCAGCAAAGCACTTAGTGCTACACCCATATTTAGCATAGTCCAGATAGCCCCTCACTAGTATAAATACCCCCTCCCCCAGACCTCAGAATCTCAGACCTGAACAATCCGAACACAACTCCTGAGCACTTCCCCACAATACCCTTCACACAACTACTCCTAGTATAGCAATATCATGAATAGCAAATAAACCTATTTAATAACCCACAAACCACTCTTAAGTAAATCTGCTCCCCATTAGGTCTTACTCCTAACCCCGTCACGAAATTTCCTAATTGGGTATTGTCTGCAGCGATATGCCAATTCAACTAAGCTGGTCTTAGTTTCTTGAACTTCCTGAAATACGGAAAATCCTGAACATACAGAACAAGTCCGAAAAAGGACTTTGGTTGAGACATCAACCCAATCTTGAAATCAATAAGCGTAGAGGACATACTCCATACGAAATTGATCTTGACCATAAGAAAACGGTCTTCCAGAATATCTAGAACTTCCAGAAAACCCTTCCAGAACTACGTAACGGTTACCATAAAAAGCAACCCTCTTACAACTTGGTAGCAGCGGTTTACAATCCAATTCCGCTTCAAGATGCTTCCTCACCCCACTACAAACCCTTCCGCGAATTCCTACAAGTTGGTATAAAGCCCAACCTCTGAACTGGAATTTATTCTGAACCATCTGACAATCTGGAGAGAATTGAACCTGACGTACAAGGACAATTTGACCTCCACACCTGCAACAAGTGGGA
>RBNI01007367.1:0-10389 GCA_003990745.1 Jimgerdemannia flammicorona | reverse complement strand
AAAAAAAAAAGTAGTAAGTTCTTCTGGTTCGGAAATATCTTCTTCAACTGTTTTTTATTCTCTGATTAATTATACTTCTACAGCTTCAATTATAGGATCAAGTGACTTTTATGAGTAGTTATATTTCTTCTTTCTTATCCTAAATAGGAGATAGACTATACTAGATAAGTTTCTTATTCTAATAATCATAGAGGAGTATTTAGAGTATTTATATCTTTTGAGACAAGTGAGGTATTCTTTGACTTATTCTGTAATAGCTCTGATTATAATAGAGATAGTATCTTATATCTATATATTATTTTCTTATCTATTATCTACTAGATTGATTTATAGATAAAATATTGAGTCTTTTTTATTTTCAGATTCTTTTTCTTCCTCTATAGTAGATTCTTTACTACTAGCATATTCTTTCCAGATAGTATTATTCTACTTCTGTTTAGATAGCTCATAACTAATTATCTAAATTTAGTATTTCTTTTCTCTTAGTTGAACTTGAGCATCTATTGACTAATTTCAATAACTGTATTCATTTCCTTTATCTAGTTGATATCGAGAATTTTATTTTAAGTAATAGCTTTAATAATAATAAGTTTTAGAATAGAGAACTTAAATATCTAAGAGTGATAGTAATATTTTATACTTTCTCTAAGAGTTAGATTCAGACTCTATCTGTTATATCTGCTCTTATAATTCTGAGGTTAGATAATCCATCAATGGGTCACTAAAGAGTGTCTAGAAATCCTTTAGCTATGATATAGACAGCTGCTTCTTTGTCAAAGAGAATATTTTCACCTTCTGTTCTCTAATATCTTTATATTGATATATACTAATATATATGCCTTTCAGTAGCCTAAATAATATCTGATATAGGTTCTTATTATGAGATAGAACTTAGTGCTAGACCTAGTAGTTTTTAATAATTTGTTTCAAACTCCAGCAGGTATCAATTGCAAGAACTGTAGAAGAGAGACTTCTATCTTAGCTTCTTGAATCTTTTGTTAGACTTTATTATAGATATCTCAGGATATGATCTTTAGGGTATATTTTTTTTGAATTTCAGAGTAGTGAGTTCTTGCTCTTTTATTCTGTTTCTTTATCTTCAGATAAATGACTTTCTTATAAGTTATTGTCTTGAGGACAAAAGGTAAAAGTTATTAGAGAGATATTTCAATCTATCCTTCCTTATCTTCTTTATCATTTTTTAATAGTTCTTTAGCCTACTCTTCTAAATGATCTTCATATTATTCTTTTCCTCTTTTTAGTTATATAGTCTATTTTCTTAGAGATGATCTTAGTCAGATATAGGTTTAGATTACTTGAGCCTTTGCTATTACTTTTCTATAAAATAGACTTTTGTTTTCTAATACTGAGTAATATTTTTTCAATTTAATAGTTCTGAGTTTCTTTAATCATTTCTTTTATTATTATATTCTGTAATATAGTGTTTTAATTGTCTAAAGTAGATATATTGAACTTAGGCTCTATCTTAGAGTAAGTATCTTCTTTTTTCTTATGACTAATAGATTCTGTTATTTATGAAGAGATAGTTTTAATTTCTTTGTAATATATATCCCCTTTTGTCTTATAGATAGTACTGATTATCACATATAGTGGGTTTTATAATTTGCCTATCTAGTTAGTTTAGTTTAGAGATAAGGTCTCAAAATTTATACTTGTCCTTCTACTATTTTTTTTATAAATTTCTTCTATTCTGAGTTTTCTAAGAAGATTTCTTAGAGTATCTTGATTAAGAGATCTTTTTTATCTAATTTCTATTATTATTCCAAGTAGCTTCTTGCTTGACATTAAAGTATTCTTATATTATATCTACTTATTTATCAGTTTTCTTAGTACTAAAAGTTAGATATATTGAGTAATATATATTAGAAAGAATTCTATTTATAAAGATTATTGGATCAATAATATCTTAGTTTGTAGTACTGAACCTAGTAGTATATATCCTCTTCTGAATTTTATAAAGAATGCTCATAGAGACAGTAATCTTTTTCTGATAATATTCAGATTACACAAACTTCTAGCAATACTTACAATATTGTTTTTGGAGAATAGATACTAGTAATATAGCAACTGATAAGCATTCTGAGATGTGTACTGGCCAGAGTGGCCCTAGTGTATTTAACTGGTAGCATGTAGGGAGGAGCCATGGCTTGGGGGGAAGTATGCAGGACTTGCTGGCTGGAAGAGAAAGAGGTAGTACTGAGAGATAGGGGATTGGAAGGGTGAGCTTTGCCAACAAAGTGAAGGAGGGATAGCTACTAACTAGATTAGGGGATTAGTTGAGGAAGGATAAGGAGATAGTAAGAGTGACAGGGCCTGGTGGAGCAGCTCTGAGTGGTGAGGACAGTAGGACTGGGAGAGTAGTGGCCTGGAAGAGTGGAACTGCTAATGATAAGAAGACTACTAATCTGGAAAAAAATCCAGATATAATGGTTGATAGTAGATCTAGACAGGGGGTGGGCACAAGGCCCAGAGATCTGTTAAATGGTATAACAGGCCTGGTGGTGGCACTATTACTTAAGAAATCAAGATCAGAGTTTATCATCATACTGTATTTCTGAGGCTTGGTAGTGACTGCTAGGACAATTCTGAGACTTCTGGCTCAAGAGATAAAGGGAGCTACCTTGGTGAAGTTTTTGAAGGAACTGAAAGAGGTAGAGGTTGGGTTCAAGAAGGAAGATATACTATTGGAAGTGATGGAGAAGAGGATAGTAGTGGGGGGAGTGGCAATCACTATAGTCAGATACTTACACTGAGACCCCTGAGTAGTACAGTTGACAGTAATGGATATTCCTATAGTATCGAAGGAGATAGCCAAGAGGCTGATTGTGGAAGCCATCAAGGAGTATGGGGATATTGTGTTTCAGGTCTGGAAAGACACAGAGTTCCAGACAGGAGATATGGATATCAGGGTGTAGCAGGTAGGCAAGGAGAATATAGGGAGAGCATGGGATTAGCTGGCAGTACTCAAATGGAGACCAGTGGAGTATAAGGTCTCAAGGGTGAAAGGGATGCAGGAGGAAGAAGAGGACTTGCTTGAGGTGTTGAAAGATCTGGCTGAGGTCATTGAAAGGAAGAGACTGGCCTGGAAGAAATTTGAGACCAAGACAGTGGTGGAGATCATGAATGGCAAGAAGGTGTAGCTGGATTGGGTGGCCTGGGAGAGAGTGCAGGGGAGGTATATTCAGAAGGATCTGTTTATACAGCTGGGAGGGGGGGCAGCAGAGGGGACCACTGCCAAAGATACTAAGTTGAGGGTAAGTATCTGGGTTGAGGAGAAGGGAGTGGCTCTAGAGGTGACCCTGGGAGAGAGGGGTGGCTCTAGGTTGAGTGTCATTATGGAGAATATAGAGATGGTCAAGGGGGAGTACCCTCAGTATAGAGTGCCAGATGGGGCTACTGGTGAGGATGAATTGCAGGATGTACTGGAGGAGGATTGGGACAAGTTGGTGAGAATAAATGCAGAGGGAGGGCAGGCAGAGGGGGGGGAAGGGGGTAGTCCAGGATGTTGAGGAGACTGTGGATGAGGAGAAATGGCTGTGGGAAATGCTTAAAAACTTGACAGCCAAGGAGCTAGGGGGGGAGGTCTTTTGGGTACTAAGTGAGAGACACTGGGCTGAAATTCTTTATAGTAAGAAGGTGCTGAGAAAATTCTGAAATGAGGCAGCCTTGCTGGAAGCTGAAGCATATCAAGTGGGTGATGACAGGGAGACAGTACTTCTGGTAATTGTGAATGATCAAGCTACTTATATATAGGATCTTTGGAAGGGGCTGGCAAAGTGATGGGTAGTGTATAAGGAGTACTAGATAGAGATGGAGGCTGTGGATAGTGTGGATTGTCAGGAGATTAGTAATACTATATACTTAACAGAGAGGGGTAGATGAGCTTGAGGTAGAGAGGAACTTGGATTTTGCCTGTGAGAGGATGAGCATTTAATTGTAGAGTGGACACTTTCTCTCTAAATATTACTCAATATGAATAGTAAAACTAGAATCTTCTCTTTAAATGTCAATGGTCTGATAGGTACAACAAAGCATCAGAATATCTTTAGTTAGTTGAAGGGGCTAGATGTAGATCTTTTCTTATTGTAGGATATAGGTTATAATATGGACTTAGAACTGTAGGATTGGATGAGAGAATGGAGAGGTATGGCAGTATAGCAGGGTCAGGTGGATATTCTGGTTAGGAAGGGGGAGAGGGACATTGAGAACATTAGACATTGGGGGGACAGATTGGTGTAAAGAGTGTAGAGGAAGCCAGGTTGGAGTCTCATAACTGTTGGATCATTCTACTGCTCAGTGGAAAGGGGGGAATATATGAATTAGATATAGAATTTGCAAGAAGTAGGTGTTTTGGCAGATGCAGAGACTGTCTGGGGGGTGACTTTAATATGATCTAATAGAATGATGGACAGAACTGATAGAGGGAGGGGGATGGTAGACAGGAGTGGAGGGATGGCAGATCAGAAGGAGATTGAGAGACTGAACTCTTTGGTGGATGCAGGGTGACTTGGGTGGAGAGATCATTAGATCTATACTCACTGGGTGGTAGGAATGGGTTCAAGGAGTGACTGGATAGGGACAGCTGAGTGCTGGGGTGCTGATGTCTGGAGTGAGATTGAGATGGTCTGATGTCCTTGGTCTGATCACTGGGGTTTGCTGGGCAATGAGAGATTTGGAGATAGTGGCAATGGATCTGAGTATTAGTATCTGAATATCTCACTGCTGAGAGATCATATCTTGAGAGATAAATGAGTGGTAGATGTTAGTACTAGGATTATTGGCTGGAGGATGCAGGGGTTGAAGATCAGGAATCATTAGCAGTGGTTAAAAACTGATACTCAGCAGTACTGGGGCAAGACTGAGAGAGAGAGGGGAGCTCAGTGAAGAAGTTATATTAGGTGAGCTTCACAGAGATTGGAGAAACTTCTGAAGAGGTGGACAGAGTCTTTGGCTGACTACAAGGAAGGAGATTGGAGGATTCAAAGAATCTAGCAGGAGGTAGAAGAACTGAAGGAGCTGCTTAGTCAGAAAGAGGAACTACAAGTAAAGGGGATGGTGATATGACTGTAGTAGTAGAGTCTGGAGAAGGGGGTGCAGCTTACCAAGTTTCTGTTAAGACTACTATAGGTAAGGAAGATGAGGCAGTAGTGGGAAGAAGTATTGGATGAGGCAGGAGATATAGTGACTGGGATGTTGAAGATCTTGAGTCTACTGCAGTCTCACTGAGGGCAGCTGTAGAGTAAGGAGGAGAGTGGTGAAGATACCCTAGGCATTGAACAGTAGCTAGAGAATTGACACCTAGACTTGGCTGTAGGTCTGGGTGAACTTAGAGTCCCTCTGCAAGGAGAGGAGGTGTGTCAGGTTTTGGTAATGACAAGTATAAGAACAGCCCCTGAGGAGGATGAGTTGTCTTGGAATTTTTAGAAGAAGATAGCTAGAGTTGAGATTGTACTGAAGGAGATAGTGGAGATGTGTGATGAGGTTATTGGCTCAGAGACCTAGATTGGAGATCAGCATCTGGAACTTGTAGCTCTGCTGTACAAGAACAAGTGAAGAAAGGAGAATTGGAAGAACTGAAGGCTAATCATGCTTCTGGATATAGATCACAAGTTGGTAATGAAGATCTTAGTGATCAGGCTGCAAGAAGTGGCTCAGTAGGTATTAGGGGCTGAGTAGAGGGGCTTTGTTAGAGGTTGATTGATCTGAGATAGGATAGCATAGGTTCAGTGTTATTGAGGGTTCTCATACAGCTGGGGTCAATGGGTGACTAGTCTTTCTAGATTAAGAGAAGGCCTATGATAGAGTTCAACATATATAGCTAGAGGGAGTATTGAGGTGAATAGGGGTCCTCACAGGGTTTAGGAGATCATTGATCTGTCTGTTGGAGGGGAGTTAGGCTACTATTATGATGAATGGGCATAGAGGGAAGTCCTTCCCCTAGGGCAGAGGAGTGCCACAAGGAGATCCATTGTCACTGATCCCCTATGCCCTCTTGTTGGAGCCCTTATTGGACAGAATATAGTACAGAGTTGGGAGTTTGAATATTTTAGAAGTGAACTGGAAGATTGGGGCTCTTGCTGATGATATAGTGGTCAGGCTGAGCTCTGTAGAGGATGTGGTGGCCCTGAAGAGTACAGTGAAATGATATGAGGGATACTTGGATACTAGACTTAATTGGCATAAGTATGAGACCCTGGTCTTTGGTAGAGGAATAGTTAGCAGTAATATGATCAGAATTATAGTATCAGTTGGAGAAGCAGTCTACTATCTGGAGATTTATTTTTTGGTATATAGCTCTCTGCTGCCTCATAGTTGGTGGGAGCAGTGACTACTGGCATGGGGGAATGTTCTCTTGAGATAGAGAGGCCATTATATCTCTCTGACAGAGAGAGTGATAGTGCTGAATATGTACTGACTATCTAAACTATAGTATTTGGGATATCATTTGGACTTTCTAGCATAGGTAGTCAAGAGACTGATAAAGATGGCCAGGTTATAGATCTGGGTAGAGTGGCAGAGCCAGATTGGCTAGGAGGTGTTAATAATGCCAGTAGATAGAGGAGGGCTGAGCTTGGTGGACTTTACCAAGTACTCTAACTGCTTGAGGATATAGTGGCTAAAGTAAGCTAGTGTATTATAGAGTTGAGAATAAGTACCCCTTATACAGAGAGTGTGGGAGACTTAGTGCTCTCTCTGGGGCATTATGGGTGACTTGCTCTCTCTGGTAGCTCTCAAAGAGAGTATATAGAGGATTATGGTGAGGAGTAGTGGATGGTGCTCACTGCATTAGTCTATAGTAGAGGGGTGATAAGAGTGAGAAGGAATAGGGACCCTAGATGTAGAGATGGGACTGCCTACTGTTAGGAGGTGTACTGGTGGAGGATTTTTATCTGAAAGATAGTATAAAATATCTACAGGTACATGGGAGAGATTTGTGGCCAGTGTTATAGTAAAGGGTAGGGATTAGTGAAGAGTGGAACTAGAATAGTGTCGGGCCTTAGTGCAAGCAGATGGCAAGATGGCTTCCCTCTAAGTTCTGGGTAGTATAGTAGAGGCTACTATGGTACAATATGATGCTGAATTACTTAGCAAGACATTTGGTAGAAGGGGGTGCTTTGGAGTGTAAGGAGTATTTCAATTTTATAGAAGAGAGGCATAGTGCAGACCTCTGAGCATTGGCTGGGAGAGTGTGAGTGGGGAATTTCTGGATGGTCATTGAGGACAGGCTGGGGTTATAACCTTTAGGGAGAGTGGAGGGTGAAAGGTGGGGTGATCTCTGGTACAGGCTGGTGAGAGAAGTTAGAGATGAGTGGTTGACTTTTGGGTGGGCTCTAGCTATTTGGATTGGGCTTATCAGATATTGGCTTTATGTATTTAAGGATGGGCAGTACTTGGTACTTAGGATATGAATTATATAATGAGGGTAGTTATTGCTAGACATTTGGAATAGTTGGTGGTAAGAGTGGAGACCTGGAGGGGGAATATGTAGGAGACTTATGAAATGTATCTTCATGAAAAGTAGAGAGAGGATTGGAGTTGCTGGGGGATTAGTAACTCTCCAGCAGGGTGGAGAGAGGGGGGAGGAGAGAGGTCTATATAGAATTGGGTAAAGGGTATGATTGTATCTTTGTATTAATAAAACTTAGATTGGATAGTAATTAGTAATAAAGTGAAAGTCTAAGTGACTGTAAAAAATGAAAAAAAAAAAAAAATACTCATAGAGATTCTCAGAGATTTATCTTCATACTTATAATAGATTTTTAGACTTTGTAATAAGTTTATATTTCTGTATACTTTTTAATAAGCTATTGAGAGATAGCTTTATATTATTTTGCATAGTAGTATAAATTAACTATAACTTATCCTAGATCAGAGTTTAGATCATTTGATATTTTGAAGAGATTTTATTAACTAGCTCTCTTAGTTATATCTTAAAGATTACAATTTATCTTTTGAGAGCAAGGTTCTTTAGGATAGTAATTTCTTCAAAAATACATATTTAAGAATCTCTTGGATCTTCTTTTGAATATCTTGTAAATATTAGTAGTAGTATTACTATATATGTCATCATTACTGTTATTTAATTCTTCTTCTATTTCTGAATCTATTTTACTTATTATAGATATACTAAGTTCAGTTATACTACTGGAAGTTAAAGAATATATACTTGGTCTTTAGAGTACTGGGATACTGTTTGGAATTCTTAAAAATACTGAGTATAAAGGATCTGTAGATTCAGGTGAGGGTGAGATAGTTAGAACTTTTAAGAGAAATTAAAATTAGATAATTTGATCTTTAAGTTATTATTCAAGTTCATCAAAATTTCAAGTAGTGTTTTCTATATTATCTAATTAATCTTACTAGATTAGATCTCTTAGTAATAAGTCTACTAGCACTTCTGAAGTATTTATAAGCTATACTCTTAGTAATTAGGTTAATACTAATTGAGGATTTTGTGCTATATAGTCTCTAATTAGAATTCTTCTAATGAAGAGTAATTAGCAAGTCTTGAGGAAATTACTTCTCTTTCTATCCAAATGCTATTAATGATTTATTCTTCTATAGTATGTAACAGAGATTGATGCTATATCAAATATATCTAGTTTAGCTATTGAGTTTTTATAAGTTGAAAAGTTATATAAACTTTGAAAATCATCCAAGTTGAGTCTTCAAATATAATATATTAGCTCAATAAAAATAATTTATAAAGTTAGAGTAGCTATGTAGATTGGCTTGAGCTCTTAGTTACTTTGTTATAAAATGATGAAATATTCAGAGTTTTCCCAAAAATAGGTACTAATTCTATTTATATAATATAGATAATTTTATCTTTTTTTTTTAAATAGTACAGTTTAGCAGACTTCTCTAACTAGTATAGATTCTATAGTATTATAGTAAATTCAGTAGATTTCTCAATATAATAGCAATATTTCAGACTTTATCCTTAGTCTGACAAGTATATCAAAATTAGCAAACTTCTTTTAATAAATAAAGTTATATCATTCAACTGCTTTATTTATATATATATTTGATTAACTAGCTTAGTTATATCAAAATAAAGTAGACTTCTCTTCTAGCTTAATCTGGTAAGCAGACCAAAAATATTGCAGTCTTCTTTATATTATAAAGTAGACTAGAGTGTAAATTAGAATAAAGTGTACAATCTTCTGAATAGTGTTTTAGATTAGATATTTTTCTTAAATATTATTATTCTTTTTAGATCAAGTGGCTCTTAGTAGTTATAACTCTTAAAGTATATTTGACAGACTTGACTTTTGCTTTTGAATTCAGATTTTTAGACTGTGGTTTATTTACTTAAATCTTTATGATATTTTGTATAAATCTAGTTACTATCTGATTGCTTTCTAATTAATTATAGAATATATAGTAATTCTAATTTAGATAAATATAACCTACTATTCATATATAAGTGTAAATAGTCTTTCAGATTAAAAATGATATTTATCTAAATTTAGTATATCAGATTATTTATGTGATAGAATGATATAAGTATAGTAACTATAGTGGATATTTTATATATTATCTAACTATACTATAATATTTATTTGTCATAATATTATTATATGATTTATTATTTAATTTTATTTATTTAAAAAGTTAAAAATCTTCAAATATTATCAAAATATATATAATATTACCATCTCTTATCTTATATCAAATTAGTAATCAGACTTATTTATTATTTTATTAATAAATCATTATATATTATTAAATTTTTGAAGATTTGTAACTATTGGAATAATTTAATGAATATTTTAATAGAATATGATATTTAATTATATTATATAAATAATATATATAATTATTAATACCTAAAATACATTTTGAACTATTATAAGATTTCAGTATATTTTATACTCCAAATTCTAATATAAAATTTCTATTATATAATATAATATATTGAGATTCTTAGGTAATGTTAATTAGATATGTCCAATTTCGTCAAGTTAACCTGCATCCTTTCCATTACTATATTTTGTTACTTTTGTTTAGTGCTCCTAACGAGTCAATTTAATCCGGATTGGATTCGGATTGATTCGGATTGAATCCCATCCGGATCAACTCGGATGGGATTCGAATCCCATCCGGATGGATTCGAATCGGATTCGAATCGGATTTGAATCAACCATTGTTTTGATTTCCAAATTAGATAATTAAATGTTTACATCAATAACTTGATGAATAATCATCCAAATTTGCTGATCTTGGTGTCATTTGAAAGCCCTTAATAAGGCCTATCTAATGATACCAAGAACATTGAAATCCGATCATGCGTTGCTGAGTTATGAAGGAAAACGTCTGAATCGCCGATTTTGGAAATTCTTTGATTTGCCGATTTTGGAAATT
>RBNI01007366.1:0-10390 GCA_003990745.1 Jimgerdemannia flammicorona | reverse complement strand
CCCCCCCTACCCCTTCTCGATGAAAGACCACTCTATCAAACACCATCTCCACCTGCCCACTACTCTGTTCACAGATCCCTTCCACCAGATGGTGACAATGCCCACCATGAGGTCCCCATCCAACCCACCACCCAGTTAACAGATCCTCCACCAACTCCTCCCACCTCAACAGCTTCTCCTATATCCCTATCTGTCACCCCTCCTCAAAAACAGAAAGCCAATGTCCAGCAAACCCCACCCACACTGCTATAACCCATCCTACAGTAAGCCACCTATTGCCAACACCTCCCACAAGTCTAGATTCCAAATCTTCCCAGCGACCTCTCTCTCCATCTGGTCTCCTTTCGACCCCTAGCCAGTCTCCTATAGCTATCCAAAAGTCCCCCAGAACCTCACACTCTCTCAGCCAATGTTCTGGCATTTGTACAAATCCCCCAACTTGCCCTACATTATAACACTCCTCACAATCCAGCTGACCACCAACTACCAGATGCCCAGCATGGAAATTCAACATAACATTCCTCCACAGTATTCTCCACCATACTACCCAGAACTTGAGAGGAAGCCACCTCTGTACCTCAGTACTCCAAGACCAGATCCATGCCCAGTCCCACTCCTCACCAATCCTCACAGCCTGCCAACTTCCTGGTCAAAGATCCTGGCCAATACCCTGCTGATACTCCACTCCATCCCCAATATCAAACTCAGCAAGTAGAGCTCCCCCTAGCAGCAGACGGTCCCATCACCTCTAAGCCAGAGCCCATACTACCTCTCCCTTATTGCCCCGCCAGCGCAGGCCTATCCGGTGCACTCCATCTACCACTCCCCACCAGATGCCCTTATACCATAGCTGTTGGCTTCCATTCAGACCCACTAAAGAGAGTAGATCCTCTGAGGACCCCCAGGGGGAGAATCTCATCTCCCAAACCTTATGCATCAGTGGTACCCAACCTCCACTCTGTAGCTTAACAGCTCTTCTCAACCACCAGGCTCGCAGGCAGTGTAATCACTTAGGGAAATCAATAAGGCCCAGGCCACTCCTGAGCACCGGCTCCACAAGTGTATCCCAACTGATCTGGGCCCTTTTACCTGCCCAAATCCAATCCCTAGCCAGCTTCATCAGCCTCTTCACCATCTAAGCTGGAAAGTCCAAGTGATATGATACATACCACAGCTTGGGAAACCAGTGAGTGTTCAGAATCGACACCCTCCCTGCCAGGGAGATGTGACAACCCCCCCAACCTTTCAGAGCCTCCCCCCATATGACCACCCTCCTCTCCCACCATACCTGGGCAGGACTGAGCCATATATAGAAAGGAAGATACCTAAATACTGCACCACCTCTCCTATGGGGACAATTGTTCCAATGACATCCCCTCCCACTAGCCCATTCCCCAACACCATCATCTCACACTTATGCCAGTTGAGCTTTGCTCCAGAGTGTGCCTCATACCATTCCACTAGTTCCTGAAGAGCTGCTATATCCGCTACTGATCGAAGTCCAACAACTATATTATCTGCAAAGGCCCCCACCTTTCACTCCACATTATACACTGAGAGCCCAGCTACCTTCCTGTGGATCCTATCCATAAAAGGTTCCAGAGAGAGGGTATAAAGAATAGGGGACAGTGGGTCTCCTTGAGGGATCCTCTCCCCAAGGGAAATGCCAAACCCCTGTGACCATTACCCATCAGTGCTGCTCTACTCCCCTCCTACAAATGCACCATAGAATTCCGAAACAGTGGCAGAACACCAATCCTGTCCAGCACCTTGCCCAGCCAAACCCACATAACATGGTCATAGGCCTTCTTCTGGTCCAAAAAAACCAATCTACCATCCAGTCTGCAGGCCCAGGCTCCTTCAAAAATGCCATACACCCAGGCAGTCCCATCTCTGATAAGTCTACCTCCTACAAAGCCCTGCTGCTCCTCACCTAGCACCTGTTGAGTAACCTTCTGTAGCCTCGCAACAATCACCTTAGTCACAAACTTCTGATCCATATCCAGAAGTATGATTGGCCTCCAATTCTTCCAATCCTCATGCCTACCCTTGTCTTTGTATAATAGGGCCACCAGCCCTAAGTCCTGCTCTCCAACCCACATGTCATTTAAAATGACATGGTCACAGAGGGCAGCCATCTCTCTCAGCACTCCCAGGACCTTTGCCATCTTCTTCCAGAAGTCCAATGGTAACCCATCCTCCCCAGGCACTGTCCCAGGCTTAGTTGTTGCCAGGACTCCTTGAATCTCCTCCTCATGGACTAGTGAGATCAAGTCCCCCAGTCTCTCTACCTGCGGAGGCTCCCACTACTCCAGCATATCACCAATTGCCTCTGCATCAGCACCCCCTTCTTTCTCACTCCACAGACCCTGCCATCTCTCCTTCAATACCCCCAGGATCTGCTGCATGCCATGCACCAACTCTCCCTCAGCATCAAAGACCCCATCCCACCGATGTCTCACCCTCCTGGCTTTGAGGAGTCTAGACAAGTACCTAGTAGGCTGCTCTTCCTCCTCAAGCCCCTGCCACCATAACCTGGCAGCCATTCCACGCATATGAGTCTCCTCTGCTTCTCATAACACCTGTTGCAGTTCCACTACCTCCACTTTCGCCCACTTTAACCTCCAATCCTCCACCTCATCAGATGTATACAAATCAGCCCACTCTAATAGCAGTCTCCTCAGCTTATTCAAAGCACACTGTACTCACCTCCTCCTCTGTCTCCCAGCCTCTCTACAGCTCCTCCCCAATAGACTCTCACAGCCTCCTTCAACCTCATCCAGCAGACACCCACAGACAAACCCTCTTACCTCCAGAGAGGAACCTTTGCCTGGATGTCCTCCACCCATGAGTCCCACAACCCTTCTCAGCCAGCAGAGAGGAGTTAAGGTGCCAATATCTGGGTCCATCTCTACTCCTCCCTAACTGCCCCTACCCAAACAGGTCCCAGTGATCAGACCATGGGCACCACACCACCTCCAAAGTCTTCCAGACATCAGCACTCCAATATTTGGCTGTCAGAATCCAATCAATTCTCATCTCCAGGCCATTCACCCAGTGTGTGTAGACCCTGGTGTCACCCCACCATGTTCTGCTCATATCCCCTAAGGCGCTAAGGTTTTCCACCTCCTTCCAGGCATCCAGACCACCACTCCTCCCACCTGCATTCCTCCCTCTATCAGTTCTATCCAGTCGCAGATCCTGAACCATGTTAAAATCCCCACCAAGAATATCGACCCCTTCCTCCAAGAGAATGCTCTCCTCCAGCAGCTCCATAATCCATGCAATCCTCTCTCCCCTAACTACTGGGCAGTAACAAGAGCCCACCTTTACTGATTCCCACCCTGACTGGTGCCATTCACCCCAGACCAAGCAATCTCCCCAGCTCCTGATTCCCCCAAATCTCCTCTACCCTTCTTTGCCAGAATCGCCACCTTTCCAAACCAAGCAGTAGCCCCACCCCATTCCTTAGTCCACTCCACCCTATCATCCTCATCCTCATACCTTACATCCTGCAGTAAAAAGAGATCAGCCTCCAATCTCTTTAGCCAAGTAAAAATGTTCTTATGCTGCCCAGATCCCCAAAGGCCATTCATATTGAGAGAGAAAATGTTAGTTGTACTGTTCATAAGGAATATTGTTAAAAATCTAACTTCTCCTCTACAAATCCACACTCAAGTCCTCCTGTGCCAAATCCAAGATATATTCCGCAGTCAGTTCCCTCTTCTCAGCTTCCTGTGCCTCCAACCCCCCCAGATGTTCAACCAATGCACCATCCTCTTTCTCCTCAAAGTCCTCCTGGTACTCTACACAAGCCTCCTGCCAGAACTGCAAACCAATGCATTCCACCCAACAGTAGGTAGCCTGCTCACCAGTGACAACCACCAACTCTGCCTTCCTCACCTCATCTACCTCATATCCCTCCTCTTTCAGTAAGATCGCAAGAATCTCCCCCTTCAGCACCTCCACCACTCCATCTCCATGCAGAATTTGTGCCCAATGCTCCTCAGGCATGACACTTAGATCCACTTCTCCCAACACCTCAGCTGTGAGGTTATCCATCACCTTGCTCATCTACAGCAGGTTCCCCACCTCCTTCTCTCCAGGGGTACCTGGCTGCCCTGCATCCAGCATCGTAGTATCAGCACCTACACTGGCATCCTTATTCCACTCCTCCTCTGGGACATCCACCAGCTCATCCTCACCAACCACCACCACCTGGCCCCCTTTCATCACATCTGGGACTCCAAAGTGAACTTACTGGACCCCCTGCATCAGGACATCCTCTGCCACCCCTCTCTTCCCCACCAGGCACCTCCTGATAAGTGGGGGGGGGGGTGCTATATGACTCCTCCTCCCAAACTTCGAAAGTTCCATTGGCATAGAGATCCCTGCCCAGTACCTTCACTGCCCATTCCTCAGTCACCTCTACCTCCTCTCCTCCTTTGCTAGCCCATACACTGGCTTTGATACCTCCAGACTCCTCAGCCCCTTCTGCCTTCCTCTTCTCCCCTCCTGTCATACTCCCCAACAGCTCCCTCTGCCTCTTGTGCTCTTGTGCCCTCTCCCACTGTTACCTGTCAGTATGGATACGCTTTCCATCCACCACCTCCAGATGTGTTGACTCTTCAAACTGCTTCCAGGCTTTCGCTCTCCTCTCACTACACTGCCCAGCTCCTACAAGTCCTCCTCCTCCTCTTTACTCCATTTTACCATCGACACCTTACAGATGAAAGCTCCCTACATCAGCTCTGAGGGCCAGTCACTCATCTTCCCTGTGGCCTCCTTCTCCACCAGCCGAATCCTGACATCAACATTGCTCGTCCTGAATGTTGTCCCCTCCCACATCTGGAATCTGATGTCCACTACATCACCATACTCTACCATCACCACCTCGACCCTCCTCCTAGTCCCCTCTTTAGTCACCATGGGCACCCCCCTCACCAGAAGCTGCACCACCCTGGGGTCCCACCTCAAGCACCTCACCATGGGGACCACTACCTCCCCAACCACTACTCCCATCTTCAGGGCCTCAACCACAGGGCCTTCCTCCTCAAAGCCCACCTCAACCCCCTCCAGACCCTTCAAGAACTTCACTGATGCCACTCCAGCCACCTGCTTCAAAATAAGCCTCAGGACCATCCTCGCTATCACTGCCAAGCCCCAGAAGCACAAGGTAGCCGCAAACTCCAAGATCGACTTCTTGAGCAATGGGGTCACCGCCAGTCCCATTACACCATCCTCCAGGTCCCCCTTCTGCTTCGGGAACCCCTGCCCCCCCTGGCCATCAGCCATCACATCTCTTTTTTTTTCCTGATTCACCATCATACCACCATCAACAGTCCTGCCACTACCTCCAGCAGCTACTCTACTTCCCCCACCTCCCACCTGTGAAGGCCCCACTCCCCCATCATCTCCAGCCTTCTGCTTCCCCTTCCCTCCTGCCTGTCCCCTGCGAGGTCCCATTGGCTGGCCCCCAGTCCTCAGTGTGTCTGCAAAGCTCCTTCCCTGCAGCCCTCCAGCCCCCCCACCAGCACCTCCTCTACTACCCAAGCTGTCCTGTCCACTTGAGCCACTGAAAGACCCCATCCCCAGCCCATGCCCTCTCCC
This sequence comes from Jimgerdemannia flammicorona, assembly GCA_003990745.1. NCBI lineage: Eukaryota > Fungi > Mucoromycota > Endogonomycetes > Endogonales > Endogonaceae > Jimgerdemannia > Jimgerdemannia flammicorona. The sequence continues at coordinate 4,780 of RBNI01007366.1, read as the reverse complement.
TACATGCTGCCAGTTGAAGGCCCCAGGTCCACCCGACCTAGTATGCATGTCACCTTGCTTACTGGTTGACATTGCCTTAGTATCTTTCTCCAATAAACGAGTTGAAAGTGTTCTGGAAAAGTGTGTGTAATGTGAATTATAGTGGAGAGAGATGCCGTCTAGCAAATGTCAAACAACTTAAGTCTGTGCAAGCATACAATGCACAATTCCTGTCAACCCTGCTAGAATTACCACATATCACTGAAGACGAGAAGGTCAGAGGCCTGAAAGGTCAAACCCAAGTTCATGTCAAACTAGAAGAATCCAGGGACCTAGATATGGCAATGAAAATTGCTGATAGGTTTAATGTCAACACCTATAGTCACTGCTTTGAACAGAAGAGACCATCTTCCAACAATAACAACAACCACAGAAGAGAGGAACCCAAAGTCGGAACTGTTGGACCTGCCTCCATGGACCTAGACACCATTGACAAGAATAAGAAAGGCAAACTTACACCTAAGGAAAAGGAGTACCTCAAGAAGGCTGGAGCCTACTTCTTTTGCCATCAGCCTGGTCACATTGCAACCAAATGTCCTAAGAAAACTGCCGAACCAAAGAGGATTCTGGTCCTGTTCAAAGACACCCAGGTCGACCAGTTGAACAAGAAGTTGTACTCAAATTTATACAAGTCAACCCCAAGGCACAGATCCCCCAAGCACAGTCAGAAGGAGCCATTGGTTTGGACCTTCAAGCAGTACAACAAGTCACTATTCCTACACATGAAAGAAGGCTCATTCCAACTGGCCTTTCAGTCGAAATTCCCAAGGAACATTATGTAAGAATTGCACCAAGATCTGGCCTCAGTTTCAAGCACTCATTGGATGTTAGTGCTGGAGTCATTGACCCTGACCTCTGAGGCAAAATGCAAGTCCTGCTAGTCAAACACAAAAACCAACCATACACCATCAATGAAGGTGACAGAATTGCACAGCTCATTCTGGAGCAAGCCACCCTACCAGTCATCAAAGAGGTCACCAAGCTGTCTCTAACCAAGTGAGATCAGAAAGGCTTTGGCAGCACTGACAAAGTTGCAAGCATAGCTGAGAACCAAGCCAATTCAATGCTCATTTTCAAAGGTCTAGTCAAGGGACAAGAGCTAGATGTTCTCATAGACAGTGGAGCTATTGAGAACTTCATCAACAAGAACCTCATTGATAAGCTCAAGATTCTCACCAAACCAGCTGGCAAGAATAGTGGAGTTCTTACCAATTGACTCAATTGCTGCTAAACTCTCTCTCAAGATCCAGAAGTACTGGGAACGTTTAGATTTCAAGGTAGCACCACTAGGAGACCATGACCTGATTCTAGGCAAACCCTGGCTTACACAACACAACCCTCAGATTGATTGGACCAAGAATGAAGTCACCCTGATTCAGGATAGAACCAACATTACCATCAAGCCAGACAAGACTCAGACGAAAACCCCAATTGCTACCCTTTCAGTAATTCAGTTCAAGAAAGCCCTCAAGAAAGCTACCTGTACCTTTGTGGCACTGATCCGACCAAAGAAAGAAGACCAGAAGCTATCAATTAGTGCAAGCATCAAGTTACTGCTGAACAAGTACAAGGATGCCTTCCCAGATAAACTACCTGGTCTACCACCTTCAAGAGACCATGAGCACGAAATCAAGTTGGTATCTGATGCAGCTATATCTAAGAAGAAAATATACCACATGTCTCCACTCAAAATTGAAGCAGTCAAGAAGGAACTCAATGAACTCATCAAGTGAGGAGCCATTCAGCTGAGTAAGTCACCCTTTGGCTCCCCAGTCCTATTTGTCAAGAAAAAGGATGATACTCTACAAATATGCATAGACTACTGAGCACTCAACAAGATCACAGTCAAGAACCATTATCTGCTACTGCTCATAGATCAAATCTTTGATGCTCTCAAAAATGCAAAATACTTCACCAAGATTGATCTCACCTCTGGGTATCACCAAATTCGAATCAAGCCAGAAGACATACCCAAGACTGCCTTCATGACACCTTTTGGACTCTATGAATTTCTAGTCATGGCCTTTGATCTCACCAATGTACCAGCAACCTTTCAAGACCTCATGCAAACTGTCTTCAAGGATCAGCTCTATATCTTTATACTCATATACATTGAGGACATCCTGATCTTCAGTAGCACTGAAGAAGAACATCTCAAGCACATTGAACAAGTCCTCAAGATCCTCCGTAAGAACAAGCTCTATGCAAAGCTCAAGAAATGTGAATTTTTTAAGGATCAAGTCAAATACCTTGGACACATTGTATCAGTCAATGGAATTCAAGTAGATCCAAGGAAAATACAAGCCATTGAACAGTGGCCTGTACCAGCAAATCTCACTGTACTCAGGTCTTTCCTTGGTCTGGCTGGATACTACCATCGATTTGTCAAGAACTTCTCTGGCATTGCAGAATCTTTGACAAACCTCCTGCAAAAGGAACTCAACTCTGACCTCTATGTCCCCTATATCTGGGATGCTTTCTGTCAACAAGCTTTTCAAGAACTCAAGAACCGCCTGACCCATGCACCTGTCCTGGACCCAAACTTGAAGTTCATGGTCACTACAGATGCATCTAACTTTGCCATTGGTGCAGTCATTTCTTAAGATGATGGTCAAGGACACCGACCTATTGCCTTTGAGTCAAGAAAATTGTCCCCAGCAGAACAAAAGCTGGCTACTCATGAAAAGGAACTCCTGGCAATCATGCATGCCCTTAAGACCTGGTGATACTATCTAGAAGGAGTTGAGTTTGATGTGATCACTGATCACAAGTCTCTTCAGTACATCAACACTCAACCAACCCTTTCTCACCAACAAGCCAAGTGGAGTCAACTACTTCAGACCTTTACCCCAAACATCATCTACAAGCCTGGCAAAACTCTAGTTATACCAGATGTACTGTCAAGAAGACCTGATCTTACTGTGATCTTACAAGTCACCATGGCACCTGAATTCCTCAATCAGATCAAGAAGGCATATGAACAAGACTCTCTGGTTCTACAAAGGAACACTAAGGAATTCAAGGAAAAGTACACCATCAAGGACAACCTCATGTACTATCAAGACAAAGTATATATTCTAGCCAACCCCAAACTATGGTACAAGATTCTTCATGAACATTATGACTCCCCACTAGCTAGTCACCTTGGAACTGAGAAGACCATCAAGAATATCCAACAAGACTACTACTGGCCAAACATGCTCAAGGAAATCTAGGAGTATGTCCAAAGCTGTGATCTTTACCAAAGAAACAAGTCAAGCAACCAAGTACCCACTGGTCTTCTACAACCCTTGTCAATTCTGACCAAGAAGTTTGAACAAGTCACAATGGACTTTATTGTGCAACTCTCACGAACCAAAACAGGCTATGATGCTATTGTTGTGTTTGTGGACTATCTCACCAAGATTATAATTGCCAAGCCAATCACAACTAATGTCACTGCCCCAGAAATTGCAAGAATCTTCTTCAAGACTGTCTTCTGCCATTATGGACTTCCCCAAGTAATTATCAGTGACCACAATCCCAAATTCACAAGTCACTTCTGGCAAGCACTCTTCAAGACCCTTGGAACCCAAATTGCTATGTCTACTGCCTTTCACCCTCAAACTGATGAACAGACTGAGTGAATGAACAAAATACTTGAACAAATGCTCAGAAACTATGTGTCTTATAAGCAAGATGATTGGGACCACTATCTGACCTATACCGAGTTCACCTACAATAATACCAACTAATTATCAACTGGCCTTTCTCCATTCCAGCTACTTTATGGCCAAAACCCCAAGACCCCTGAAAGCCTAGTCCAATTCCAGCAATCCAGTCACACTTAAGTCCCCACAGCCCAGAACCTTATCAACAAAATGGATTCCCTTCTCAAGGTCACCACTACAAACCTGCAAAAGGCTCAGCAATATCAAGCTAAGTATGCAGATAAGAAGCAGTGAGATGTCATATACAATATTGGTAATATGGTTCTACTCCAAGCTGATAACATCAAGGCTCAATCTCAAGTAAACCACCAGTCAGCAAATTCTAGCCTAAGTACCTTGGACCCTTTGAGATCACTGAGCAAGTCTCCACCTGATCTTACCATCTCAACTTGCCAACAACTATGCATATACACCCAGTATTCCATGTGTCACAACTCAAGGCCTGAAACCAGTCACCCCCATACTCTGGCCGAATTCCGACACCATCAGCACCAGTCATAGTCAAAGACCACATCAAGTATGAAGTCAAGAAAATCTTAGACAAATGAGTCTGATACTGTCGCACAGAATACCTAGTCAAGTGGATGGGTTACCCTGAATATGATACCATCTGGGAACCTGCCACCAATCTCAAGAACTCCCAAGACCTCATCTAAGAGTTCGAGCAAAAAGGAACTCATTGACTGCCTGTGAGGTTCTCTCCTTGGATAGTAGATGACCTACTGTACTGATCAGGCACATTATGCATCAGGGCTCTCTAAGGGATACAGTATCAAAAACAAGAGATATAGGAGAACCCTATAAATCCTGCAACCAACGAGGTTTGAACCAGTTCTCATCTGATCAAGATGATACTTTGGCCCTCACCTTATACAAGGATGGCCAATCCTTGCCAATGAGTCAATATATTTAATTTGAAGTTTCTTTTAGTCTTATTGTTTATTATGTGTAACTTTGAGAATTCAACAAGAATGTTGATTCTTAAGGAGAGGAAGATGTAATATTTTAGCATAGTTTATTTCTTTTTTTTT
>RBNI01007365.1:0-10392 GCA_003990745.1 Jimgerdemannia flammicorona | reverse complement strand
GGAGTAAACTATTACTTAATCTGCACCACTAGGTGGCACACTCTTATTCTTTGAGGCGCGGACCCGATATTTGACCTATTTATGCAACGTGATGCGGAGGGCTATATCTGACTATGCTAAGGACGGCGGGACCATAATAAGGTGGACACACTGTGTACAAATTAGGAGATGTCGGTTCGACAACGGAACGGTATGCGCGGCACAAAGAATTCGGGAATACACATTGTCCGTTCCTAATCCGCCCGCCCTAGGTTCGCGTCCGCATTGGCTCGGGTCTTGCCTGTGCCGTTTGCCCCCGTTGCCGATTTTGTCGACGTAACGTTGTGATGGAAAGGGAACTTTGATGGACAATTCGCAATGGTACAAAACAACCACAAAACACAACTACGGACCGTGGGACAATCAGTAGAAAATATCTCACACTTCCCTGTTGTAATAATTGTTTAATAGCAATTTTTCGTACAAATAAATATTTTGCTCCCGTTTAATGGTCTTCGCCGAGTTCTACTCTTCGAAATGTGGAAACATATTGTGACAAGCAAATAACATAGTATAGCCAGACGATGTGAATACTCAGCATAGCATAGTTACCCATACCTAGTTACCCACATGTGCCACCACTTATAATTAGCAAAGTACCAAATCAGGTTTATTGATCTGTGTCCCAAGGACACACCTGGTCACCCCCCTTCCCAAAATAGCATCACTGTGCATTCTATAGTTAGCCACATAGCAACCAGATAGTAATCACAACTGTAGAGATAAGAGTGAATAAACCTCAGTCAGAAAATCAAAGCAAAAGCCAATTGTCTGGTATACTTAGGAGGAGAAACCTGCCAATGAGCCACTGACAAGAAGTTACTCACGCTTATATAAATATGAATATATTGGTGGTTTTTCAATTACCTCGAGTTCGTTCAAATCAAAACCGACCTTATCTCCCAATGAAATTAGGTCGGTTTTGATTTGACCGTATTCAATGTAGCGGATATAATTGTGAACACAGGCAACAAATATTACGCCCAAGTCACCTTTTGATTGCGGTAATATAATACCGAGATATGCGAGCAATTTGCGAAGTCTATCTCGCGACTTTGAAATGGTGGACCCAACTATGGCACAGCGTCCATCGTACACGTGCGCTGAACCTAGACATAGTTCCTTGCAGCGTTGCCAGTGGTATGGTTGGTTCAGGTGCAAGTTATACTCCAGGCGGTAATATTTGGACAAGTGGGTGTAATGGACAAAGATGGAATTTCTTTATCTAGAAGATGTCATGGACAGGAACAAGGGGTCCCAGCCATCAAAATCTTTTTTGGTATGTAATCCCAAAAGGTCATGTGATTTGTCCTGGCCTAGATTTGATCGCACCCTGCCTCCAATCCACAAGAGAATTCATACTGAAAGAGGGACCACCGCCATGAAATGGCAAGCTGCCACAAAATGGCAAGCTTTCACAAGATGGCAAACTCGACCATCCTTTTATAGTTAATAATGAACATACATACCCAGTAATATAGCTTATGCCATTAAGATCAGCATCAACAACGAAATGTATATAAAAATAACCCGGTAGCCGTGGAATGAAGTCAGTTCAGTTCCATTCGTTCAAATACAATACCAAGAGGAGCCAAATAGTCTACGGATTGCCTGCTGAGGATAACCGCTAAGGAGGAAATAGGAAATCCTTATGTTGTGACCGCACTATATTATGTATGCAAGTGAATACGTTCTTTCATTATGTTATGACCCATGTCCTGTTCTCGGCACTGAACTCCAGGCACCGAGACGCATAAACAGAGTATGCACGAGGTGTCTTCTAACAAAGAGGTCTGAGTTCAGGGGTCTTGTTTATTTATATATATATATATTACGGAGAGAGGATGGGAATAAAAAGTAGAATAAATCAACAAGCGAGAGAGCGGACAGGTTTTGTATTTGGTTGACATAAGTTTGATACTTCATCCGCCAACGGTCCTGTGCATCGGGGCGAGCACGTTTTGGTACGCGATGGTCTTATGTAAACGATGGAAGCTTGACGGCCTTGATCAGGTTTTCGCAAACATGTGCCGTTGTGGCTGAGATAAATGGCAAACCATCGGCGGGGTATTGATCGATTATCGGAAAGTATTTTGGCCGAGAGGATCTCATGGCCATGGCATCACACTTCGGAGCGGTGATGTAGTGACTCTGCATCTAGATAAAAGCAATCATAATACTTGTGCCCTTTCCATCATCGGTATTAATCACGGAATTGCATGGGCTGGCCTTCCTGAGAAGGTGTACCCTACCATACTTTTCATCAATATTCTCCTTATCTGCCAGTCTCACTCTGACATCCACCCAAAATTCAATATTTATAATGTCTCCATACTTCTTGACAGCCTCCACAATCAGCACTCTGGCTATCTCCTTTGACACCATAGGTATGTTCACTACTGTTAACTATACTACTCAGGGGTCCCAGCATAAGCACTGAGCCATAGAGATCACTACCCCCCCCTACTACCACTCTCTTCTCTATTACTCTCAGCAGCACATCCTCTATCTTGAAGTCCACCTCCACCTCTTCCAAACTCTTCAAAAATTTCACTGAGGCTGCTCCTTTCACCTTCTGGACCAGAAGCCCCAGGATCATTCTCATCATTACCACCAAGCCCCAGAAATACAATGTGATAGTAAATTCTGACCTTTATTTCTTGAGTAATAGTACTATCAACAGACCCATTACACTATTTATCAGGTCTCCAGGCCTCACACCCACCCTCTGTTCAGATCTACTATCAATCATTATATCTGGATTTTTTTCCAGATTAGTAGTCCCCTTGCCATCAGCAGTCTTACTCCCCCCAGCCACTACTCTCCCAGCCCCACTGCTCTCATTGTTATGGGCCACTATACCAGGCCCTGCAGCCCTTACTATCTCCTTGCCCTTCTTCAGCCAACTCTCCAATCCAGCTGATGGATATCCCACCTTCACCTTATTAGCAAAGAACATCCTTCTGGACCCCTGTCTACTAGCTGTAGCTTCATTTCTTCCACCTTCTCTTCTACCCATGAGAGAGCCCAGCAGACTTCCCCCTAAGCCATGACTTCTCCCTATATGCTGCTAGTCAAATGCACTAGAGATGCTCTGTCCAGCATATCTCTCAGAATGCTCATCAGTCACTATGTTACTAATACCTATTCTCCAAAAATGATATTGTGAGTGTTATCAGAAGTTTGTGTAACCTGGATATTATAGAGAAAGGTCAGGGCCAATTATATCTATTGCTATATAGGCAAAGGGTTCTGGTTCTATATGTGCTGATCCTGGGGTCTGATTTTATTGATCTTATTTCTATTTTTGATATTTGTCACAGATCTTGATAAATAATCTAATATCTTTCTCTATTCCTGGCCACCATATTGTTCTTCTTGCTTTTTTGTAGATATTTGTTCCTCCTAGATAGTTAAGTTCATATACTGATTTCATTTCTTACTCCTTTTTGTATTCAGGTAAAACTAATAACTTTCATTTCTTCAATATTTGTCTATCAGTTTCAAATTGTTTCTATATTCTATCAATAATTATTTTTGTCCATTCTTCCAGATATTGGGATATCTTTCACTGTTCCAGATAAGTGATAATTCTATAATAAAGCTCCTTATTCATTGTTGATTTATTGGTTGGAGATCTTTTGGAGTATCCATAAGAGTGTATCTGCATTGGCATTGATTCTTTCTGAGTAGTGTACAATGGTTATATCTAAGACCTATAACTTCATAATCCATCTAGCATAGATTACTTTATATTGTCCAGAAGTCAGTAGCCAGATGAGGGCTGAGTGGTCTCTAGATGGTAAAGTGTCTTTTGGCAGGTAGTAGTGGAATTTTTCTACAGTCCAGATAACTGTAAGATATTCCAACTTATAGGATTCATATTCCTTTTCAGCTTCTCAGATTCCTCTTTTTTTTTTTTTTTTTTTTTTTTTTTATAGTTACAAAGACTTCTACTTTATTATCAAACTGTCTTTATTATACTAATACAAATGAACCCCTCATCCAATCCCACAAGAAAGTCTCTCTCTCCTTACACCATTCTTCCCAAATGCTGCCATTCCCCCTGCCACCTCTATCCTCCTCTCACTCTTCCTACAAATTGTCTCCACTAGCCACTACTGATACCTCCAACCAGTACCCTACCCCCTCTACTACCCATTCAACAAGTCCAACATCAATCACTCCTATTTAGCAACTCTCGCCCCCAGTATCAACTGGTGACCTTCCTTAAATACATACAACCAATGTCTAGTAAGCCTAACCCAAATAGCTAGTACCCATCCCAATATCAACCACTCATCTCTACCCCCCCCCACCAGCCTTCTTCAGAGGTCACCCCACCTCCCTCCTACCACTAGTCCAGATGGGTACACTCCTAGCTATACCTCAATCATACTCCAAAAGTCTCTATCACCTCACACTCCTTTAGCCAATATTCAGATATCTATTTCACTCCTCCCTTCTGTTCAACATTCAGGCACTCCTCACACTCCTGGGTACCTCCTTCTATCAAATGATCTGACCAGTAGTTCAACATCACATTACACTGTAAAAGTCTCGACTATGCTACCCAGAACTTGGGGGAAATACATCTCACCACTTGCTTGCTCTACAACCAAATATCATTCTAATCCCACTCTTCTCCAATCTCTATCCCCTGCCATATCTCAGACCACAGATCCCTTCCATGCTCCCACAGATACTCCATGCTATCCTTCAAGCAGAAATCTCCCACTGGTGCTCTACCTAGCAGAAGGCAGTCTAACCTCCACATCTGGGGTCTCCAGTCCTCCTCTCCTTCATCACCCTGCCATCAGAGACCAATATGGTGAGCTCCATCAACCACCTCTCATCAGAATCCTTGAAAGCATATCCTCTGACTCTTCTCCAAAGCCATCAGAGATAGTAGGTCCCCAGTCACACTACAGGGGAAAAACTGGACCTCCCATACCCTCTGTATGAGAGAAACCCACTCTCTGCCTCTCAACTTGCTAGCTCACTTCAGCCACCATGCTAACAAGCAATGAAGGTACTAGGAAAAATCCACCAGACCCAGTCCTCTCCAGTCTACTGGTAAGGCCAATACCTTTCAGTCAATCTGACTCCATTGTCCCACCCATATCTAGGTCCTGGTTATCTTCAATAACTCTTGACTACTTATACTAAAAAGTCCAAGTAGTACCCCAGGTACTATAGCTTAGGCAACCAGTATATATTCAGTACTGTTACCCTCTCTACCAGAGATATATAACCACTACACCACCCCAAGAGAGTACTCCCCCACTTCACCAACTACTGCTCCCACTATCTATAAGATAACAAGGATTCATATACTAAGAAGTAGATCCCTAGATAAAAAACAGCCTCTCCTTTAGAGACAATTGTTCCAATCACATTCCCACCTACTATCCCTCTTCCTAACACCAAAGTCTCACACTTATACCAGTTAAGCATACCACCTAAGTACTCCTCATACTACTTCACTATACCTCTCAGTACCACCACACATCCTCTGCCAACTCTAACCTGACTACCATATTGTTGGCAAAGGCCCCCATCTTCCAATTAACCCCCAGAATATCCAACCCCCCCACCCTTTGCTGAATCCTATCTAAAAGAGACTCCAGGGATAGTGCATACAGAATCAGCAATAGTGGATCCCTTTGTAGTACTCTCCTACCTAGAGGAAATGAAACCTCTCTGTAGCTATTTACTATAATTGCTGTCTGATTTCCTTTCAGCAGCCTGACTAAGACCTGCTGGACCCCTGGGGGAACCTCTATATACTTCAGTACTACTTCCAATCACACTTATCAGACCCTGTCATAGGCCTTCTCCTGGTCTAGAAAAAATCAGTCATCTATCTGTCCCAGTGATACAAATCTCTTCAATGACACTATACACTCAGGCTATCCTATCTTGGATTAGATGTCTCCCTACAAATCCTCTCTGCTCAGCTCCCAGTACTTCCTAAGCTACAGCCTGCAGCCTAACTACTAATATCTTTGTGACCAGCTTATATTCTATATCCAGAAGCATGATTGGTCTCCAGTGCTTTTACTCTACTCTTCTCCCCTTATTCTAAAATAGCCAAGCCACAAGACCCAAGCTCTATCCCCCAATCCATGCTCCTGAGCCTATCACTTCATCACATATTGCTACTATTTTCTCTAGAATCAACTCAACTTCTGCTATTTTCTTCCAAAAATTCCACTTAAGCCATCCTCCTCTGGTACTATCCTGGAGCTTGTCATTATCAAAACCTGCCAAATCTCTTCCCCTTAGACAGCAGCACCAAGGTCACCTAAGCCTGTTGCCAGATCAGAGTACCATTCCTCCAAGTATCTGTCAATATCTATCACCCCTACCCCTATATTCTCCTTACTCTATAGATGACTCCACTGCCTGCTCAACTGATCCAGAATCTCTGGTACCCCAATAACCAACTCCCCAGCCTCATCCAGAACCCCCTCCCACTACTGCCATACCCTCCTCACCTATAGAAGCTATGACAAAAACTTAGTTAGCCTTTTCCCTTTCTCTAATCTCTACTATTACAGCTAGGCTATTATGCCCTTAACCTGTAGATCCTCCTCTTGCCTCAGTATACCCTTCAGCTCCTCCACCTCTAGCCTGATCCACTATATTTGTCAATCTCTATTCTCGTCATCCTTCAACAGATCTGCCCAAGTTGCCAACAACCCCACCAACCTCTGGAGACCCACCTCACTCACTTCTTCCCCTGAGTACTCTGAATCCTTCCTGCCTCTCTCCAGTACTATTGTGTCTCAGATTTCAGTCTTATCCAGTGATCTCCAATCCTTAGCCCCTCTGCTTACCAATCAAGAACTCTGGAGCTAATATTTATCACCAACACCTCCCATAGGGAGACCTCCCCTGGCAAGGAGGTATTTAGTCACCAATGTCCAGGTAACTCCCCACTTCTCCCAAAATACCCCCCTCCTAGAAGACTACAGTGATCTGATTACAGACACCAAACAGTTTCCAAAGTCCTCTAGATATCAACTCTCCAGTAATTAGTGGTCAATATCCAGTTAATCCTTAAGTCCAGCCCTGCTATCTAGTGGGTAAAAATCATATGATCCCCCTATCTGAGCCTCCTGGTATCCACTAAAGAGCTCAGATATTCAACTTCCTCCCAGGCTACCCCACTCCTACCTACCATCTCTCTTCCTCTATCAGTTCTGTCTATCTTTCCATTATACACCATATCAAAGTCCCCTACTAGACAATCAATACTGGCCTCCACCAATGCTCCAGACTCTCATAGCTCTTGAATCCATTCCACTCTCTCCCCCCTTTCAGCTGGACAACAATAAACTCAACCATCAAAGATCTCTAGCCTGTCCTCTTCTAAACTCCCCACACTACTCTACTCCCTCAATGTCTAATATCTCCAATGTCTCTCTTACTCATCCTAACCAGAATGTCCACACATCCTTGCTAAACAGCCACACCACCTCATTCCTTTATCCAGTCCAGAATATCCAAGTCTCTATTATACCCAATATCCTATAGTAGGAACAGATCTGCTTCTGTCCTCTTTAGCTATCTAAAGATATTTTGATGCCTCACTGCTCCCTATAGCCCATTGATATTAAAAGATAATATTCTAGTTATACTGTTCATATTGAATAATATTATTTGAAAAACAGCTGTTTACTTTATAATTCTATACTTACTGCATTACTAGCAACATCAAGGTTCCTCTCAGCCTCCAGTTTATCTACCTCTCCCTGCTGAGCCTCCAGTACCTCCAAGATCTCCTGACAATCCACACTATCTACTGCCTCCATCTCTGTTCAGTACTTCTCACACACTACCTGCTACTTTGCTGGCCCTTTTCTTGGACCCCACATATACACAGCTCTGTCATTTACAATTGCCAGAAGTGCTGCCTCTCTATTATCATCTACATATTTGATATGCCTCAGCCTCCAGTAATACTACTATTATCTTATCTCGAGTTTTCTTAGCATCTCCTCACTATGCAGGATTTTACCCCAGTGCCTCTTACTCAGTATCCAGAAGTCCTCTCCCCCCAGCTTCTCAGTCACCATATTCTCAAGTGTTTTCCACAACCATTTCCCCTTGGCCTCAGCCTCTGCTACTCCTTGAGCCACCCTCTTCCCTCCTTACTCCTGCCCACTCTCTGCATTCCTCCTTGCTGACTTATTCTAATCCTCCTCCAACACATTCTTCTCTATCAGCCCCACCTAGTACCCTATACTGAGGGCCTTCCTCTTCTGCCATCTCCACATCCTCCACCACAATGCTCAGCCCTATGTCTTCTCTCTCTCCTGGGGTCCCCTCTGGTGCTGCTCTCTTCTCTTCTGCTCAGGTACTTGCCCTCAATATAGCTTCATCAGTGGTCATCCCCCCAGCTGCCCCCTCTCTTAACTTAGCCAACAGATTCTTCTAAATATACCTCCCCTGTACCCTCTCCCAGGCTGCTCATTCCAGTCACACCTTCTTGTCATTTACAATCTCTACAACCATCCTGGACTCAAACTTCTTCTATACCAATCTCCTCCTCTCCATGGCTCTAGCCAGATCCTCCAATACCTCCAGCAAGTCCTCTTCTTCCTTTAGCATCTCTTTCACTCTTGAGACATTATACTCTACAGGTCCCTATTTGAGAACTGCTGGTCAGTCCCTCACCTTTCTTATATTATCCTTGCTCACCAGCCATACCCTGATATCTATATCATTAGTTCTGAATTTGGTATCCTCTTAGATCTGAAACTCAATATCCACAATTTCTCCATACTCCTTGATGGCCCTAATAATCAACCTCTTGGCCATTTTCTTCAACACTATAGGAATATTTAGTACTGTTAGCTGCATCACTTAGAGATCTCAGTATAAGTATTGGGCCATGGAGATTGCCATCCCCCCAACAACCACTCCTTTCATCATTGCTTCCAACAGTATATCCCCTTTCTCAAAGCCTACCTCCACTCCTTCCAGACTCTTCAAAAACTTCACCAACACTACTCTCTTCACCTCCTGGGCCAGAAGCTCCAGAATCATCCTCGCTATCACCACTAAGCCTTGGAAATACAATGTGACAATAAATTCTGATCTCAATTTCTTGAGTAATGATGCCACCACCAGGTCCATTATACTATCAGCCAGATCCCTGGACCTCATTCCTCTTTCCTATTCAGATCTACTATCAGTCATCATATCTGGATTTTTTTGTCCAGATTAGTAGTTCTCTTGCCATTAACAGTCCCACTCTCCCCAGCTACTACTCCCCCAGCCCTATCACCCTCACCATAGGCAACTCCACTAGCCCCTGCAGTCCTTGTCATCTCCTTGCCCTTCTTCAGCCAGCCCTCTAGTCTAGTTGTTGGACAACTCTCCTTCACCTTGTCTGCAAAGCTTGTCCTCTCAGTCTCCTGTCTCTCAGTACTGCCTCCTCTCCTTCTATATCCCTCAGTCAGTAAGCCCTATATACTTCCTCTCAAGCCATGACTCCTCTATACATACTGCCAGTTGAATGCACTAGGGCTGCTCTGTCTAGAATGTATCTTGAAATACTCATTGGTTGCCATATTGCTAGTACCTTTACTCTAAAAATAATGTTTTGAGTATTGCTAGAAGTTTGTATAACCCAAATGTTATCAAAGAAAGGATACAAAAATTCTTGATACTGGTTGGCTTTGATGGCTTCATCTTGATGCCAGTTATCCTTTCTATTAAGTGTTCAGCAGGATGTCTAGTAGTCCAATATTTCTGTGCAAAGACCACTTTCTGGTCAAATGTCAGAGCAGCTGGGGTAGACCAGATTGCTAGAGTGATTCCATAATAGACTTCTTTTAGAAAGGTTGAATCAGCTATCTGTTCCTTGAGGGCATCATCATAGCCAGCCAAGACAATCTGGTAGCAGATTCAGGTGTAGAATAAGTTGGGGTCTTCATTAAGTCCTTGGCAGATAGTATTAAGTTGATCTTTGAGAGCTTGCTTAATTTCTTCAGTATAATATATAGTTCTGAGAAAGCTCTTCATATTGATGAGTTTGGCTGCACTATTGTTGGCAACAGTAGCTATATTGAACTTATCTCTAGTAGATCCTCTGAGGCTGATAGATAAGAGGGCTAATTGTGCTTCAATATTGAGAGCTCATATGGCAGCAATAGTGCTCCGAACGAGTCAATCCGGATGGGATTCGGATGGATTCGAATCAGATTCGAATCGGATTCGAATCGGCATTGTTTTGATTTCCAAATTAGACAATTAAATGTTTACATCAATAACTTGATGAATAATCATCCAAATTTGATGATCTTGGTGTCATTTGAAAGCCCTTAATAAGGCCTTTCT
>RBNI01007364.1:0-10393 GCA_003990745.1 Jimgerdemannia flammicorona | reverse complement strand
TTTTTTTTTCAAAATAACAGATAGATTGCAATGAGCAGCAGTGAGAAATGATAAGCACAAGTGAGCAGTAAATGATGGGCTTGAAGAATCTTATTTTAAGTTGGCTTTTAGTTAGGGTGATGATTTTGACAGTGCGACCAATGCTGGGTCCTTACAACACCCTCTTGCGAGAGACCTGCAGCATCGTTTTTGGATACATGATGCATTCCAGGTACTGTATTCAATTTGATTGCTCCCGTCAGTGCTATGAACACGACGAATAATATCTGATGCCAATCGTGAACTCCGCTGACAACTGTCACAAAAGTTCGTGCGACAGTTGCAAGTGCTCCCATGTGTTGTTCACGCCCAACGAAAGACCCAAGTGGTGACATTATATTGAGCATTGAAAACCGATTTAGTTCATTAATAAATAAACAAATTAACAGAGAAAAGAGAATAAAATAATATGTGCTGGAGATACGGAGATGAGGTAAATCACCTCTCAATGGTCGACGCAAATTGTGAGACTGCCTAATAAGGCAAGTCGCATAAACTCCAGCCTCCATAAAGGCTTTCCCGCGTCTTGCTCTGAACCTCACCTCCCCAGTCCCCTCATCTCATCTACCGTCCTCCAATTCCTTACCCTCTCTTTTTTAAAATGAAGTTCACCACCGTTGCCATCGTCATCGCCGCTGCCCTTGTCGGCCAGAGCCAAGCCGCCCCCAAGTTCAATGCTGACTGCAAGCGCTTCCACACCGGTATGTTGAAGTGGTATGGCCTGGCTCTGCTGAACACAGCAACAATTGACCACTCTTTCTGACTTCCACATTTTTTTCCCTATAGTCGGCGCCGGCGACAGCTGCGCCAGCGTTGCGACTCAATACGGCATCACCACCACTCAGCTTTTCTCCTGGAACGGCGGTCTCCACACGACCTGCGACAACCTCGACAACGGCAGCCTTGTGTGCGTTTCCCTTACCGGCCCCATGACCACCGATGGTCCCTCCGGCGTCGTAGCTCCTAGTGGCTCTGCTAATCCTTCCGCCTCGTAAGCTCGCCTCTCCTGCTTCCCAATTTCATTTCTAAGTTTGCCACATTCATTTCGCTTGAATGCGACTGGCCCTGAACCTATCTTTCCGATGCCTCCAGCAGTAGTGCCAAGCCTGCCTCCGTTTCCGGCAGCAAGGCTACCTCCAGCGCCCCCCCGGCTGCCAGCGCGTCCGCCTCCGATGCGAGCGCCGCCCCCAGCTCCCCGTCGGAGGCGGCCAGCTCCGCGGCGGCCTCCGCCTCCGCCTCCATCGCCTCCACGAGCCCCTCAACTTCCACCGTCAAGCCCAACGCTGGTGCCCGCGAATCCGTCCCCATTGCCCTTCTCCTGGCGTCGGTGGTCGCTGCCAGTGCCTTGGTTCTGTAAATTTGGGAGTAATGGGAGTAATGAAAGGGGGGTTTTTTTTTCTTTTTCCCGGACATGCGCGTGCGCACTAGTCCCTGTCTTAGTATATAATTAGTATATCACGACCTGTAATTGTTTCAGCACAAATAGATGCACATAATAGAAAATTTCTTCATGGTATCACAAGGCTGACTTTCAAACTGAGTAGGAATGTTGCGTTGAAAAGTGGCAAAATACATGACATCAAAAAAAAAAATACAAGTTAACCAAAGCCTGTTATGCCCAACTCCCTTAATTCCAATATTTGATCTATGGTTTGCATTTATAACTCTCATCTTTCCTCTCCTCACTCACGTATCCATTTCCGTCTCGTCTCCAACGCTCGCCACAAACACTACCCTCCTCTCCTTGAACGCCCGTTCCACCATGCCCTTTACATCCCCATACCTCGCTCTCGCCCTCTGTATACACTCCTTCAATACATCCGGCGTAGCGGTATTGGACCCCCCTCCGACCTTCCATATATGGCACAGCCGGCCGCGTTCGTCGATAGTAACGGTAACCTGCTCGTCTGCGAGAGACTCCTCGGCGTCGCTGGGGTCGGAGAGGAGACGCTTTGCGAGTAGGGATAGGGTCGTCGAGACAGGGATGCGGTAGAGGGTGAGGCGCGTGACGGGCTCGTCTGCCAAGGCGCGGACAATACCCTCGGAGTAGGTGACTTTGGGGAGTTGGACTAGTGGTGGGAAAGAGTTAGATACGGATGGGGCTCGGTTAGCCATTGGATATGGAAGTGACATTATCCCGGCTTAATATTCAAATACAGGCTCTGTGGTGAAACCCTAACCACAAAAAAATTTGATGCTTACGATCTAATAAGGCCGATACCAAGGCTAATAAGCTCGCATCGAGCACATTTCCATCGTAGGAGAGGCAGAGGACATCAGCGTAGAGGACCCAGACGGCTTTGGAAGGTTCTATACAGAGGTCTGTGAGGGAGAGGACTTTGGAGCTATGTTACCGTTGGGGTAGAGCAGCATTCCCAAATGAATACGACCAATGTCAGCAAATAATGAAACAAAATTACACGACGGGAAAAAAAAAAAATAGCGTGCTCACATTTTAATGATTTTGTTAAGGAACTCGGACGCAACCTGGGCCTGTTCGGATGGCGGGCCAGAGCGGAATTTAGGAGAACAGATTGGGGAGAGCTCGACGTTGGGAACTGAGATATATGCATGTTGCGTAGCATATGAGCTATGTGCTTGAACATGAGCAGGATCTTGTATATAATGACCAAACACCATATATCAGATTTCCCAACCATTTTTTTCAAACTTACCAAGGAATCCCTCGTCTGGCGTACTTATTTTCGGTTCTGCCACTTCTGCCTTTATCCCACAAATGACGGTTGTCCCACCTATGCGAACCATGGCGCTCCCGTTGGCCGTAGAGATGGCGCCGACGTTAAGGGTTGTCTTTCTGAACTTGTGAAGTTGGCGACCATCAGGACGAACGTTCTGCTCGATAAAACGACGAAAGTATTCATGCGGCTGAATGCGACGGAATACGTCCGCGTTGTCGGTGGCCATTGGAAGAGTGAGGGTGGCTTGGGTAACTTTCGTGTTTTCGAGGATGTGTGACGTCTCTCGGCCTATGCCGGGGGGGGAGACGTCATCTAAGGTCAAGTCACGGTATCTGCTGTGCTTGTTCTGTTTTCGTCCTCGCAAGCTCGAGTTAAGCTCGCTCTCTTCGACGCGTTTCTCAGCCCTCCTCCTCTGACTGATACAACAATAACTACAAACAGAGTCCTTGCGCACAGAGGTTAGTACAAACCTATTTGCACTGTCGGGAAAAACACCCACAGCTGAAGACTAACAGCAACGCGTCGATAAGGTTATCCCTTGAAAGCACGACAAAGCTTCGTTTCGAACACAACGTCAATATAGCCATCTCAGACACTTCAGAACCTTCGCAAAACATCTAATCATAAACTCACTTCTACATCCTACCAAAATCTCCCTCAGCCATTTTATGTCCATGTCCGCCCCCAACGTCTCGGGTTCCATCTCGGGCATCAGCCCCAACTGTGACGAGCTTCTGGCCGTCATTGTCTCGAGCGCCGGCGCTCCTCCGGACGTGATTCCTAAGCGTCTGCTGCCCGCCCTCAAAAATGCCAGCTCGCAGATATTTCTGCTCTCGACCTCAGACGGCAAGGATCCCCTGACCGTACTAGATCCTGAGAAAAATACCATCGGATTCTTGTATTTCGTGTGAGTATTGGAAAAGGAGAGATTTATAATTGGGTTATGAGGGAAATCTGGAGAAGTCTTAGGAATCACGTTAGTGGTGTTGCGTGTTCCGTCAATTTTCAATTCATGAAATCTGTCAGGCCAACGAGGGTAGTTAATGAATCCTTACGTGGACATTGTTCTTATATGAGCTTCATTGGTTTTGTCTCGCAAAATTTATCGTCATTCCCCCGCCTCTGGCATCCATAGGACAACTCGTTCCTACATAGACCGGCCCAATAACGTTCCCGGTTTGATCCAGCATCTGGTCAATTTCATCAACAAGTTTGATCCAGAAGAGGCGAAGTTGGCGATTGACCGATGTGAGTCAATTGATTATTTGCTTTGAATGGTATGGGATAACAGGGAGTGGGGAGATACTTGAAGCGTAATTCTGAGTGCCAATCGCCAGATGATTTGTGAGAATATTGGGTGATTAGAGAAAATGGTTTGTGTTCAATCTTGGCCTACAAAATATTTCTTTTGTTTACCCTTCACTATTGTCCAGTTACGGCTATCCCAGAGGCATTGAGCAGGCTTGCATCCGGCATTGGGAAGGTAAAAATTTTCGAGAGTTTTATCTCCCTCATTTCAACCTGCGCCTCAATCTGAATCAGGACGACTAAATAGTGGACATACGCTATCCATCACTCCTCAGCCCGTTCTAGCCATCCGCCCACTCGTCACCGCCATCCAGAGGCTCGCGCCCACGCCAGCACACTTGACGACATTACATTACAGATTCATCAAGGTAATTTGGGTTGAATTCTGTATTGGAAGCTGTTGAAGTCTGAACATGACTGAAGGAAGGCCAGAAATGTAAAGACCTGTATGTGGGTCACTATGTTTACGCCGTATACTAGAATGGAATACAAACCTCATCACATGATGTTGCATTTCTTTTTCGTTCTTATCATGATATAATTAGATCTGCCTTCTGTCCAAGCACTATAAGGACGCACTCGCGGTGCTCGATAACGATATTGAGGAGGTGGATCCGCAGGTGCGTAACCTAGGTTGTTGCTTCCAATCTGACTTCCAATCTGAAGACCAGGTGGTTCGGAACGTGCTGGTTGAATAACTGTGTGTTTACTATCCTCGAAACACGCCAGAGGCTTTCCATCAACGTTGAAGACGTCCTACTATACCACTACTACGGTGGTATGGCCTACATCGGCATGAAGCGGTTCGATCGCGCGCTCGAGTTCTTCAGCTTGGTAATAATCCTAATGATGGCATGATGTTGCGAAATATATGGTGTTCATGTGCTGAGGTTGACTGACTGACATGAGATGTCATGTTTCGTTGGCCCTGTGTACTGAAGAAACACGAGCCACACAATGCGTTTTTCATGTGATTGAATATGAACTGATCATCGCGGCATCGTATAGGTGATTTCTTCTCCGTCGCAAGTGACGAGCGCGATTCAGATAGAAGCGCACAAGAAATATGTTCTCGTGTCGCTTCTTGAGCATGGCAAGGTTAATGATTCCTGCTTTAGTTTTCATTCCCCGGTGGGCCTGTCATATCAGTTAATGCTACAGAGGTTCAGGAACGTCAGCTCTAAACTTCTCGATACTCTTGTTGCAGCTTCTCCCGCTCCCCAAATACACCACACAGGTCGTGCTGCGTGTTTTCAAGAACAACTGCGGCGGATATCTGGAATTCGCGCAAGCTTTCGAGAGCCTGAACGTGACGAGAGTGAAGAATGAATTTGCAAAAGTGGCGGATATGTTTACAAAGGTAGGTCTACATTGAGTATTTTATATCTGAATTACTTCTGCAATGTCATTTGCTTTGGATGGAACAACAATATCGACTCGCCACCATTATGTTGCAAAACGGCATAACTTCTGGGTTTCCTCATCCTGACGAATCGCTCATAGGACAAGAACCTTGGCCTCGCCCGCCAAGTCCTGCAAGCGCTCTACTGCCGCAATATCCAGCAGCTGACACAAACGTACATGACTCTCAGCTTGGCAGACATCGCTAAGCAGGTTGGATTGGAGGGGCCTAGGGCGGTGCACGAGGCAGAGGAGCTTGTGGTGCAAATGGTGAGATTGTATTGATGAACATCGAGCTTTCGTCCTCTTTCCCCCCCCCATTTTTTTTTTTTTTTTTTTTTTTCTTTTTGGGACGTTGTTCTTTTTCATGGCATTTTCCATCATTGTCATGCTCTCTATACCGATTTTTACCTGTTCTTGCCCTCAACCCCTCTCAGATTGAATCCGGCCAAATCTTCGCGACGATCTCGCATGCCCACGCCCAGGGCGGGGGCATGGTCAGCTTCGACGACGACCCGGACCGATACGACAACGGGTTGACGTTGGCGGAGTTGGACGCTCGTATCCAGCGCGCAGCGGCCGTGGGCGAGCGCGTTGGGAAGCTGGATAGAGGGATCGGATTGAGTAAGGAATTCTTGGCCAGGGTGAGTATTAATATCCCCTTTCATTATGATTTGTATGTTGTCATTGGCATGTTTCGATGATGGATGTATGTAATTGAGGTGTTGTATATTTTAATGGCCATGTTGGTTATTCTGGTGCGATATCGCCATGTTGCCCGTCACACATCACTACCATTCCACTTGTCCCATGACTGTTATCGATGTTTTCCTTCGTCATACACAACCACAGAGCTCACACCCTTCCTCCGGTACTACACCAATCTCCTCCTTCGGTGGTGATGAAGCTGATTACGGGTTCGAGGATGAGGGCCGGTATTTCGCGTGATCGAACCGATCCATTTAACATTTGATGAGTGAACGTACTGGTGGTGGTGATGGTTCAGAGGGAATATTGTATATAAGGAAATACACTAAAGATTGACGCATACATAAGGTTGTACCAGGAGCATTGGGGTGGACGGAACTGGAAGTTGAATACAGTGGCAGTTTTACTCACTCGTGCCTTTGTTTGCGCTGGTCTAGTTGCATGGAACCGTATGTATTTGGTGGTGAGGAACATTGCGTATAAAATTGCGGAATTTCCCTTCCAATGATTGAAACAATAATGAATGACATGATGTGAAACGTGATGTAATGATTTCAAGAACAGAAAAGGCAATGGAAAACGAAATCACAACCAACGCTACATGTAACCGACGCCTCGTCCCAAATTTACAGAGTCTATGGAGTCGTAACAGTTGACATTGATTTTTCATCCAAAGACCTGCCCCATCCGATACCGTCTTTCCGTAGCTCCTCATCTTCATGTACTTTAGCCGATGAAGTTGACAACGAAAAAGTGCAGTAGGATGTTGCAGACGACGAAGTCGGCGAACGCTCTGATACCAACAAGACAAAACAGCAAAGAATGAGTATAGTATTCTCTTTGGGTAACGTGATCAATATTCCGTCAGAAACTCACCGTTCAGGTGATATAGTTTTGAAGTCAGCCGAGTTTTTTATGTTCGTCTGAATACGGAGATTAGCTGTTTGAAAGATCAAACCGGTCAGTCAACGCCTGATTTTAGCGAAAAAGCTTTAGCACCATCATAAACCGCCTACGTCACGTTGGAGGACATATCGCATGATGCGCACTCACCCGCCAACACAAAGCTTCCCACAGTCGCCGCAAACCCGGCCAAGAACGCGTTATAGGGGTAGGTTCCCGCGAGCACCATGTACACAAATTGAGTGATGCCACTCAGGAGAATGTAGATGAGGTAGCCATCGATAATCTTGAGAGTGGTAGGGGTGTCTTTGGCATACGAGCTGGTGAGCTTTTGAATGGCAGGGCCCAGAGTGTTCATTGCGGTAGGCGGGAGGGATGGGGTTGAGAGTGTTCCCTTCGCGAATCAGAACTTGATACGACGACGTGGGTGATGTCATCAAATGGGTGGCTTGCGAACTTTTCCAGCTGGCGTAGCAACTCCATACAATGTCCTCCGCTAACGGTCAGCCGCTCATACTCAAACAAGAAGCCCAGCCCTTGGCACATTACCCCCACGCTCGCGTTGCTGGTGGGCTCATTTTTGTTTCAGGAATTTCGTCCAGAAGGCTCGATAATACGTGAATATCGGCTACCAATGTATTTCTAACGCAGAAGAGTGCGGCCTCCACAGATAAAAAAAAAAAAAAAAAAAAATCCTAATCGCTCGCTTATTCACGCGCTCTCGTAGTTATGAAGGCGTCACCTACGTACCCGATGGCACCTTCAGGCTCGACATTCGCGCGCAAACCAAAGCCGTTCTCGAAAAGTAAGCGTACCAGCGATGTTCCATTCCATGTTATACAACCCCTACTTATAGTATCAAACTTTGGCATAGCATCGACGAGATTCTCCAGTCGACGGGAGCATCGTTGAAGAATGTTGTTGATCTGACAGTGTTCTTGGTGGATATGGAGGACTATGCTGCCTTCAACGAGGTAAGGTTGAACCTTGACAGATACTTGGGACTAAACCGACGATTGAACTATGGCGTGACCCCATGTTCTATTTCACGCTATAGGTCTACAACACGTTCTTTTCCGCAGAAACAGGTAAACAAACACATATTATATATGGGCAGGACGCCGCACAATGCATGCGCTTTCATCAAAATTACTCTTGTAATTATCAAATACTCACTTACGTTGCAATCTGGTTTGTGATCGATTTAGGCCCAAGTCGTACGACTGTCGCAGTCAAGGAACTTCCCTCAGTAAGCGTTTAATGAGAAATAATCAAATCGGTACAACGAAGAAAAAAGATCAAGGAAGGTTGAAGCCTTGTTCATGATAAACACGACTTACCGACTCTTCCAATAATACACTAGCCTAAGCTCCTGATTGAGATCAAGGCCACTGCGCTTGCTTCGGTTTGATCCCGGGATGAGAATGCTTGATATTTCCGGCTGTTGACCAATTCTTAAAAGACCAGTGGAGTACATAATCAAAAAATTTCTCTTGTGGCCCACTTTCCCTTTTGGCTAGTTCTATGAGGTTTATGCTTGTATCGGATCAACTTATAAGTAAAATTATCAAGTATCCCCTTTCAGCGCATGAAAGGACCCATTGTGTGGACCGACCATCGAAGTATTCGCACAAAAAAAAGTGGATGCCTGGTATATCGGACGAACGGAGTTCCACGGATTTTTTTTTGCCTTAACGCGGTTTTTTAGATTGTGATAAATTACTTACAGCAACGTTGCGACGCGGTGGCAAACACTCTAAGTGAGTTGGTCGCACCTTACTTTAGACATCCGTCATTACCTCATTCATCTCCAAATTGTCAGTCGCCTTAAAAACCGAATCTACTTAAAAAGTGAGTATTTATCTGATATTTTCAGAAGATATTCCTTAAAGATAGTTGAGAACTTAGGACTGAGTACAGAAAAGAATATATAGTCTTTTTGTAATAATATAGATATAGTTATCAATAAAAAAGCAGAATAGTTACTTAATCTTGCTGAGGGTGATCTGTTGACAGATAATTCATCCTATCTTCTTTAGTTCTTATTGATAGTAAAAAGCTTGAAAGTATTGGATTCTTTTAAAGTATTGTTGAGCTTCATTCAGATTAGAGTCTTTAGAGATTTATATATTTATATATTAATAGAGAGTGACTCAGTAGAGATCTATTGATATTCAATAGTCATAAGAATAGCTATGATAATCTTATTTTTAATTTGTTTTTAATATTATTGCTAGTTATTTATACTATATTGGGTTATCTTATAAAATGTTCAGGATATTTATATGTACTTCTCTTCATCAGAAATATAACTGTCTTTTGGAAATTCTATTGAAATTTTTATTATATATACTATATATCTATATTGGGCTATTGCTTCTTCTGTATTTAGTAGAAGATTATTTCCTTTTTCTTAAATAGTATCATATTTAGAGTAATCTTTCCATTTTATAAGATAGTAGTACTCTAAATAGATATTATATAATAGATTCAAATTAACTTAGATTAGTCTTGTAATCTGATCTGAATTCTGAATTGATCTAGATTACTCTAAATCTTTAGTAATATCACCCTTTCTTTGTTTCACTCTTTCTTTATTCTTTTTCTTTTTCCTGATACTTCTTTTTATTTTTCCTGCTATATCATAAATAATAAATAGCAGCTCTTAATTGTACATTGGTCTACTCATTTTTTTTACTTATTTAATGATCATCAAAAGAGGGGATATTCAAGGTAGAAAAGTACTCTCTGCTGATAATATTAGGTTCTTTCTCATATAGGTAGTATATAAGCTACTTATTAAGAACCAAAGTGACAATAGTGATAGTGATGAAAATAGCAATAATAATGATGAAAATAAGGATGAGAGAGAATTCTGACAATAACTTATAGTAACTCTTTAGATCTCAGAATTTATAGACCTCATAGCTATATATAATAGCCTTTTTAGAGCAGCTAGTAATAGATATAGGTTGCCTTTTCATTACTATATTTAAATTCCACAGTATGACCAAATTCATTTTATGCTATTCTCTTTTTCTTAGGGTCCACAGCTCTACAGTAAGATCTGTCAACTTTATTCACAATATCTGATTAAGATGAAGAAAGGCTAGAGAATATTATAAGATATAGTGACAGCCAAAAGTGTACCAATGTTCAGTTTTTATTAATATTTAATTATATTATAATCCCAATATAAAATATTTTAAATCAGAATTTTAACCATTAATAGACTAGTGTCTGAGCTTTTGAATAGTATATATTTTATTTTATTTGGATGATTATGGATATTAATATAACCATTTTAAGTTAAATTATCCATTGGTACACTTTTG
>RBNI01007363.1:0-10393 GCA_003990745.1 Jimgerdemannia flammicorona | reverse complement strand
CAAAAGAAGAGAGGGAGCAAAAGGAAAGGGTGATGTCACCAAAGTGCGGCAGGAAAAAAAAACAAGAGCGAAATGAACAAAAGAAAGGGAGATGATACCAAAGATTTCAATCCGGATGGACCAATCCGGATGGACCAATCTGGATGGACCAATCCGGATGGACCAATCCGGATGGACCAATCCGGATCAGATCACGAGACCAATCCGAGTTGATTCGAATCCATCACATGACGAATCTGATTCGAATCTCATCCGGATCAACTCCATCCGTTCGGAGCACTACCTACAGTGATGGTAGTAGAGATAAGAAGGAGAGTCAAGGAGGTTATGGCTGAATATGGAAAGGTGGTGGATATTGGATTCAGAGTCTAGGAAGAGACCTTGCTCAGAACTGAGGATATTGATGTGAGGATTCAGCTGGCAGAGAAGGAAGCTACTGGGAAGACAAGGGACTGGCCTTCAGTGATGGTCTGGAGAGCAATCTTGTGCAAGGTGATGAGGGTGAAGGGGAGTGAGAAGGAGAAAGAGGACTTATTGGAAGTACTGGAGGAGCTGAGTGGGGCTGTGGAGTGGTGGGTGAAGGCTTGGAAGGCTTTTGTAGAGTTGACATATTTGGAGGTAGTGGATGGGAAGTGGATTTAAGTGGACAAAGAGTAGTGGGAAAGAGTGCAGGGACGTAAGAGGCAGAAGGAGCTGCTGGCTAAGCTGGAGAGTAGACTACAGAAGAATATAGGTAGAATTGAGGAGGCAGGGGGTACCAAAGCAAGTGTCTAGGCCAGTGAGGGTGGAGAGAGTGTAGAGAAGGGGCCAGAAGAGGACAGGGAGGCAACTGGCAATGACCCATATGCTGATGGTATATTTGAGGTCTGGGAGAAGGCCTGGGAGGACTCACCTACTTCTACTCCTCTTATCAGATAAGGTCTGGTTTCCTGAAGCAAGGTGGTAGAGAATGTGCTAATGCAGGGGGCCCAGTGAGTACAATTTGGAGTTTCAGAGGTAGCAAA
The DNA here is from genome assembly GCA_003990745.1 of Jimgerdemannia flammicorona. NCBI lineage: Eukaryota > Fungi > Mucoromycota > Endogonomycetes > Endogonales > Endogonaceae > Jimgerdemannia > Jimgerdemannia flammicorona. Next base: position 9,389 of record RBNI01007363.1, on the reverse strand, counting down.
TAGAGGACAAGTGGTGGCAGTTGGAGAGGAGGAACTGGTGGATATCCTGGAGGTATGGGATGAGTCTATAAGTACCAGGACTGACATCACAATGCTGGATGGAGAGAGGCCAGTGACTTCTAGAGGGAAGAAGGTGGGGAACCTACTTTGGATATGTAGGATGATAAATAACTTAGTGGCTGAAGAGTTGGGAGAGGTGAACTTGAGAGTAATGAGTGATGAGCATTGGGTGTAGATCCTGCAGGGGAATAGAGTAGTGTTGGCATTGAAGATGGAAATTCTTATAGTGTATCTGAAGAAGGAAGAGTATGAGGTAGATAAGGAGTGAGAGGCAGAGCTGGCAGATATTACTGGTGAGAGGGCCAACTACTACTAGACCAAGTATTATAGATTGTAGCTCTGGCAGGAGGCCTGCCTGGAGTACTAAGAGGAGTTTGAGGAGAAGGCAGATGGGGAGATGAACGAGCTATTGGCTGAATTGAAGGCTAAGAGGGCTGAAGAGAAGGAGGTAACTGCAGAACATAATCTAGACATAGTGTAAGAAGAGATGAATATGGAACAATAGAGGATAGATCTGATAACACACTGTATTTCATTATGAATAGTACAACTAATATTTTTTCTTTGAATGTAAATGGGTTACAGGACTCTTCTCAATGTAGGAATATTTTTACTTAGCTGAAGAGATTGAAGGCTAATCTCTTCCTCTTGCAGGATGTTAAATGTGAGGATAATTTAGATAGGCTGGAATGAACAAAGGAATGGAGAGGTGAGGCAGTTTGGAGGGGCAAGGTTGGGATTCTGGTCTGGAGAGGCAGAGAGGTAATATATGATGTGAGAAGCTAGAGAGATAGATTGGTCTAAGGAGAGTGGGCACATATAGGCTGGGAGCTGGTTACAGTGGGCTCCTATTACTGTTCTGCTGTACAGGGTGAGTATGTAGATTGAGTGAAGGGTCTTCAGAAGAGTGGGGTCCTTGCAGAGGCTGGGGTGGATATGCTGAGTGGAGACTTCAATATGATCTAGGATGTACTAGTAGATAGAACTAATGGCAGATAGAGAGCTGAGGGTAGGAGTAGAGGGCTAGTGGCATGGGAGGAAGTGGAAAGACTAAGTGCTCTGATAGAGGCTAGCAGAGAGTATTGGAGGGATAGGAGGATATATATGCATTGGGCAGGGGGTCTAGGGATGAGGATTGACTGGATTTTGATAGCTAGTTGCTGGAGTTTGGATGTTTGGAAGTTGCTGGAGGTAGAGTGGTGTCCATGGTCAGATTACTGAAGGCTGTTAGGATAGGGATATTTTGAGAGAAGTGGGGATAGGCCTGGACATTGGTGCCTCAATTTCTCTTTATTAGATAATAGGATCTGGTAGAATAAGTGGACTGAGAACATTCAACTAAGAGTGGAGGGCTGGAGGCAGAAAGGTGCCCCAATTGGTGTCCAGTGGATGAGGATGAAAGAGATGGCCAGAGACTACTGGAGTGAGGCTGGTAAGGAGGCTGGAAAGCAGAGGAGATAACAGGTGAGATGGGCTTCTGCAAGACTGGCTAGACTCTTGGAAGATTGGGTAGAGTTAGTAACATTGGAGAGGGGAGAGGACTGGAGATTAATGAGGGCAAAAATGGAGGTTGGAGAATTACAATAGGTATTGCAGGAAGAGGAAGAGGCAAGGGTGCAGAGCTTGGTGGTATGGCTTCATTAGTAGGGTTTGGAGGAAGGGGAAAGGCCCTCCAAGTATCTCATGAGGGCCCTTCAGGTGAGAAGGATACAGCAAAGGTGAGAGGGGGTACTTGACTTAGATGGTATACTGGTGCATAGTATACAAGATATTCTTGGATCATTAAAGGAGTAATGGGGTAAATTATGGAGTAAGGAGGAGGGTGGGACTGATACTACTACTATTGAATGGATATTGGAGAATTGGTACCCCCCACAGGCAGATGGACTGAGTGACTTGGTATTATCAGTATAAAAGAAAGAGATCCACTAGGTTCTTGCCATAACAATACTGGATACAGCATCTGGAGAGAATGGTCTGCTCTGGGATTTCTGGAAGAAGATGGTGAGAGTTTCAGAGGTACTAGATGAGATGACAGCATTGTGTGATTTTATACTATAGTCAGAGAGATGAATGGGGGAGCAGGATTTAGAGCTGGTGATGTTGCTTTATAAGAACAAGAGAAGGAGAGAGGACTAGAAGAACTGGTGGCCAATTATGCTGCTGGACATAAACAGAAAGTTGGTGACTAAGGTGGTGATTGCAAGGCTATAAAGAGTAATCCAGTAAGTCTTGAGTGTTAAATAGAGGGGCTTTGTAGGAGGCTGGCTCATTAGGGATGATACTGCCTGGGTATATGGAGTTATTGAAGAGGTGTGAGCTTATGGACTAGATGGATGACTAGTCTTCTTGGACCAGAAGAAGGCTTATGACTGGGTGTGGTGAGTCTGGCTGACAAAAGTATTGGATAGGACTGAGGTACCATACCAGTTCTGGTCAGTAATAATTAGCCTACTGGAAGGGAGTCAGGCTGTACTCATATATAATAGGTATAGAGGGGTGTCATTTCTCCTGGATATAGGTATGCCCCAGGGGGACCCACTGTCTCCCATTCTGTATACTCTTTTTCTGGAATCTTTTATAGACAGAATCAAGCAAAAGATAGTAGGGCTCTCCATCTTTGGAATTGGGTGGAAAGTTGGGACCTTTGCAGATAATATAGTGATTGGTCTGGAATCAATTGCTGATGTTGAGGAGCTCAAGGAGATAGTGGAGTGGTATGAGGAGAACTCTGGGGCTAAACTTAATTAGTACAAGTATGAAACAATAGTATTAGGCAATGGTCTGGTGGGAGGAGATATTATTGGAACAATTATCTCTGCTGGAGAGATAGTGCAGTACTTGGGCATCTATTTGTCAGTATATAAGTCAGTCCTACTGAGACTTTGGTGAGAGCAGAGGGTTGCAGTCTGGGGGGAGGCCCTGCAGAGTTGGGGAGGTTGCCACTTGTCTCTAGCAGGGCAAGTCTCGATTTTGAATATCTATTAGATACCAAAGTTGTAATATCTGACTTATCATCTGAACTTCTCAGCCTGGGTGGTAAAGAGACTGTTGAAGCTGGCCAAGAGATGGATCTGGGCTAGAAGAAAGAGTCAGATCAGTTGAGAGGTCTTATCCTTATCAGTGGCAAGAGGAGAACTTAGGCTGGTTGACTTTCTGAAGAGGCTGTACTGCTTGAGAGCATAGTAGTTAAAGAGAGCAGTAGAGTTGAGAGGGGGTAGCTGGATCTCCCTATTGCAGAAGGTCTGAAAGATGAGGGCCTCACTAAGAGACTTGACAGAAGATCTACTATCCTTGGTTAGGCTTCAGAATACTGACCAATTGAGATATAAAGGCTTCTGATGGAAGATAGCAGAGGGAGTGCACTGCATTGAAATTCATTAGCAGAGAAATAAAGAAGAGGTGGCTTGGGACCTAGCAATATGGAGATGGAACTAAGTATTGCTAGAAGGTACTCTCTTAATTGAGTTCAATATTAGTGATAGGATAGAATGCCAAAGGGGACCGGGCTAAGATCTGTGACCTAGTAGATAGCAGTTGGTGGGTATCAGAGAGGAGTGGAACTGATATAAAGTTTGGGTTTAGAGTACTGAGATAAGGAGGTAGATGCCACTAAAGTACTGAGTGGTCTGGTAGTATATGCTGAGAAGGAATGTAATGCTCAACTTCCACTTGAATTACCTTATTGAGGGGGATTGCTTCAACTGTGAGGACTGTCACAATGTAGAGCAGGAAGGAGGATATGTGAAGATGTCTGAACATTGGCTAAGAGAGTATAAGGTACTTGGTGACTTTTGGTAGGCTGTTGAGGATCATTTGGGAGTAGTGTATAGGAGAGGTGGGACATGGGGGTCAGTGGGAGGATTTGCAGGATAGACTGGTGGAGGGGGTGGGAAAGGAGTGGCTTATCTTAGGTTAAGTTTTGGCAATTTGGGTGGAGCTAGCCAGTCACTGGTTATTTGTTTTTGAGGATAGGGGGAGACTAGGTCTGAAGGTCCAGCTGGTGTGATGGCAAAGACTTATGGAAGACACTTTGACAGACTAGTGGCTTGGTTGGGGTTTGCAGAGTAGTCAGAGATATCACTTAGTGGAAAAAATCTGTAGGCAGAGTAGAGGGAGGGTTGGAGTAGTAGGTAGAAAGGTGGTCTTTATTTATGATGATGTGGAGAGAGGCACCTCTATGGGGATTGGATAGTGAGAGGTGATACTGTAACCTTATTAATAGACTAGTAATAAATGGTGAAGTCCAAGTAACTATAAAAAAAAAAATAAAAAAATAAAAAATAAACTCAACAAAAAGGATATCAAGTTCCAATGAACTGGCAGATAATAGAAAGTATTTGACAAACTCAAAATTAGGCTGATTCAGATATATATCTATTCTCAGAAGACCTAATTAGACTTAAGAATTTATCTTATAAATAGATATAAGTATATAAGGACTAGGAGTAGTTCTGATCCAGAAGAAAGACAAAGTAGAATGTATAATTATATATCTCAGCTAAGAAACTCAAGAAGCTGAAAAAGTATATGAATTCTACAAGTTAGAATGTCTTGTAGTTATCTGAGCCATAGAGAAGTTCCACTACTACCTTGTGAGAAAATACTTCACTATCCAAACAGATCATTCAGCTCTTACCTGGTTACTGACTACAGGACAACCCAAAGAAATCTATGCCAGATAGATTATAAAGTTACAAACCTATGATGTAACCATCATGTACTATTCTGAAAGAACTAATATCAATATAGATGCTCTTTTACAGATACTCTGAAGGTCCCCTAACTAGCAAATTAACCATAAATAAGAAACTTTACTATGGAATTATCACCTATCTAGAATAATGAAAGATGTCTCAATATTTGGAAGAATAGATACAAATAATTATCAATAGAATATAGAAACAATTTGAGACTAATAGAGAAATACTAAAGAAAGAAAAGCTACTAGTTATACCCAAATACAAGAAGAAGTAAGTAATGAAATCAGTATATGAACTTGACTATCTAAGAGAAATAAATATATATAATAAAGTAAGAAGAACAATGTAGTAGTCAGGAATAAGGAAGATATCAGATAATTTGTCAAGATCTGTGATAAATACTAGAAATAGAAACAAAATTAATAAAATTAAATCTCTGGATTAGTATATATGGAATCAGTACTCTTTATATATATTGCAATAGATGTAATTGGCCCTCTACCCTTGACTTTGACTGATAACTAATATATCATTGTCATCATAGATCTTTTTACAAAATAGATAGAGACAGGACCTCTCAAGAAAGCCAATGTATAATCAATTACTGATTTCTTCTATAAAGAAATCATCTACCAATTCAAGACCCTATTACAAGTAACTACAGATAGAGGAATAGAATTTATGAACTAGTTCTTTGAGGTTCTCTATAAGAAGTATAAGATTTAGCATATTTAAACTATAGCCTATCACCCTTAGAGAAATAAACAAGTAGAAAGAACTAATAAGACTCTCAAGAACATCATTACTAAGATCTATGATAACTATGAAAACTGGGATCACTATCTGCCAATAGTATTATCTATGCTCTGGGATATCTAATCACAAAGTACCTATTTCATCTCTTGAGAGATGCTATTCAGAGAAGAAAGTTCTTAAGAAACCTTATTATCCAATAGAGATACTATATAGAAATATAGAGATACAAAGATATAGAGACTATATTAAATCAGAAAGAAGGCTGAGGATTATATAACCAGGGCATAGATACTACAACAGAATAATACAGAAAAGATTCACAAGTCTTTAGAGATTATTAAGATAGGAGACAAAGTTCTGATATATTAGAATATAGTAGAAGCTTCATAATTACAAAAGCTAAAACTTAAGTAGAAAGAATCTTACTTAGTGCAAGATATAAAAAGAATTATATTTTAGCTATAAAAACTCTCAGGTATAATCATCTCTACTACTATTTACCAAAACTAACTCAAGAAGTATTATGACTAATCAATAAAGTACTTTTACAGCCCTCAAGATCACTAGTACCTATATAATGAATCATAGAAAGACAATAGTATATTACTGAACTATCAATCATAGAAGAATTCTTTAATAGTATCTAGAATATAGTCTAGACACACTTGTTATAAATCTCATATTTCAAGATCTATCAAAATTAGACTAAGTTTCAAGAATACTTCAAGTTGGGACAGCTACTAAACTCATGACCAGAGATGAGAAAAGAAGACTGGATCAGAGAGTATCAGCTCTCTCATACTCAGATCATAATTGTTAAATAAGTTAACAAATTGTTCAAAGATAATAAGCCAGCTCTAGTCTATTTCTGAAAAGTAGTTCTAGGAGACTTTAGATATATCAAGAGATACTATTGAGAGAATATAATGATATAAATTATACAGTACAAAGAGATACAAATTATGAAAGCTTGGAGGTTTGAGTGAATAGGATATTTTAGAGATAAATTATCTATTTAGAAGGAAATTATAATAGTTGATCTAAATTAATAATATAAATTAGAAGAATAGATATTTGATTGTAGTATCTGAATCTGATTTCTAAATATAGTATAGTCTTATAAATAGCAGCCATATTTCACAAATATAGAAATGTTAACAAATATTAAAGTATTCACAAATATTGAGATTTTACAGATATTAAAAGTTTTGATAATTATCAAAAATTTAACAGATATTAAGAATTAATACTTATAAAGAATAACTCACAGAAAATATAGTCATAACTTAGCTACCTTATAGCTAGCAAATTTATATAAATATTCTCAGTATTTAGAGTAAATAAATCTCAGATCAAAATAGTTCAAAGTAAAGAGAAAGTAAGAGAACCAGTAAGCCTGCAGATAAATATACTTTGAACTCACCCACTATATCCTGAGAACTCTGCAGGATCAAAGAAGATCAAGTTTTCAAGATATAAAAATCCAATGTACTTTTACAGTTATATATCTACTATATTACAATACTATATTATATTTAAAAATTAGATTTAAATATTATAATTAAATATCTATTTTCTAATTTATATTTAATTTAGAATATATTATAATTAATAAATATTATAATAGATATTATTATTATTATTTATTAATATTTAACAGATATAAGAATATAATTATCATTATCAGACTTTTTAACAATATAACAATGAAAGTATTTATAGTAAAAATATAAGATTAAGCTTGAGAATTTATTATTAAATTATTAAATAAATCTTTAAAAGAATTATTAAGCTAATTTTGATATCAATTATAATTATATAAGAAGTCATAATTAAAAAATATATATATTGACATTTTATATAATAATTAGAAGTTCTATAATTAGTAATTTAATATTTTAAAAAATTTATAATAATTAAACTTTAAAAAAGATATCTTTATATATTATTCTCTATATAGAAGTATATTATTCTTTATATAGAAGGATATTGTTCTCTATAAATATTGTTTATAAGTATATTATTTTTAAATCAATTTTTTGAAAAAATGATTTTTTTTTTTTTTTTTTTTTTTTTTTAATTTTGAATATAGCTAGTGTTTGTGAACTTGTATTGCATGTGATCAAGCTCTCTGGTTTTGTTCCATATGAAGGCACTCAACGCCACATTGTTCCCTTCTCTCCTTGTCTTGCCGCATGGACAACCCAAACCCCCGTCGTTTGACTCGTACCAAGTCTATTAAGATCCTCTCCGACACTCCCGAACCGAAACCGTCTAAACGCAAGCGTGCACCTTTAAAGGAACCTCCTGCCGTTGCCGAAACCTCTTCCGCGGCGGCGCCGGCCCCGCAAAAAAGGAAGAGAGTAGTAGAGCCCATGAAGGAAACCCTTGTAAAAGAGACTGCCAAGACGACCAAGGGCAAGAGCAAAGGCAAGAGCAAAGGCAAAGGCAAGGGTAAGGAGAAATCCGTGAAAGATAAAGACACGAAAGAGGTTCCAGAAAAGCCTGAGAAAAGGCTCAAAAAATTTAGGACTAGCTGCCCTTTGGTAAGCGCGTTTCCCACATAGCATGTAACATACAACAGCGGGATAAAACTAAGTGGCGCTCAATTGCCATCATATAGGCTGTTCGAGATCGTATCAACCGTGCTCGCACGCAGCGCATGTTCATGGTGAAGCGCACAATTCTAAGCCCTACCTCTCAGGAATTTGCAGGTGATTTTCTCGCGCCATTGCATTTTTTTACTTCCGTAATCTTGCGATGTCCCCTAACCTCGTCTCAAACAATCCTTAGCTTGAAATTTTAAAGTCCTTGTACTTATTTTACATTCACAACTCACTCATTTTCACTGTTTTCTATCGTCTCGGCAGTTTTGGGTAGTACGGGAAATGTAAGCGTAGTTCAATATCATACTTACATCATAACAACCAAGAATGCTGAGTACACGTAAAAGTGATCGATAGCTGTTGGAAACTAAGCGACAGCCTTATATTTTGTACCACCCCTGCTTTATTTCTTACAAAACAGATCTACACGGTGAAGATAGCACACGTCCCCTCTTGCGACTGCCCGGATGCTGCCAAGGGCAACCACTGCAAGCACATCTTACTAGTTATGCTCAAGGTGCTACGGGTGGGTCAGAATAGCCCGATGCTGTACCAGGCGGCTTATTTAACCTCCGTAAGTGTTATGGGGTTGAACCAGTAATCCTTAATTTAACGAAGCTTTTGTGCCGAATCAAACATTTTTGATGGAGAATCTATTTTTCCTTTTTTTTTTTTTTTTTTTTTTTTTTTATAGGAACTACTCGAAATTTTCGAAAACGCAGCACCGGATCCGACGGTGGTGGTATGTCGTGGATTAAATTACTAACATCAATTCAACGCAAGCACCACATTTGCAGATATGAATCCTTGGACGAGCAATATTAACAATTCAATCACCCTCAATCCAGGCTAACGCGAAAGTTCAAACTCAGTATGAGGCTCTTAAAAGGGGAGAACAATTGCCAGAGGAGAAACAAGAGAGGTAAAGCCTCATAAGGGTTTATTATTATGATTATGGCGTTTATCTTAGGCCACCAAAACTTATATTTCCTTTTGTAATATTAGGCGCCCCTTGGATACATCTGATTGCCCTATATGCTTCGAAGCGTTCGAGGAAGCGGATATTAAGAAAATTCTTTTCTGTCACGTCTGTCTGAACAATATTCATATCGTAAGCGTTTTTTTTTTTTTTTTGTTTTTTTTCTTTTTTTTTTTTTTTTTGTCTTTTCCCCCAAAACCCCGAAAAAAAAGATTATTTTGTATTTTTATTTTTCCCCCCCCCCAAAAAAAAAAAAAAAAAAATGCTTTTTTTTTGTTTCCAAAC
>RBNI01007362.1:0-10393 GCA_003990745.1 Jimgerdemannia flammicorona | reverse complement strand
CCCCCACCCCCTCTTGATGAAAGACTACTTTGTCAGACACTATCTCCACCTGCCCACCACTCTGGCCACAGATCCCTTCCACCAGACAGCGATGCCACCCACCCTGGGGACTCCAACCAACCTATTACCCAGTAAGTAGATCTCCCATCAACTTCTCCCATCTTACTAACTTTGCCTGCATCTCTATCTGTCACCCTTCCTCAAAAACAAAAAGCCAATGTCCAGCCAACCCTACCCACACTGCAACAACCCACCCTACAGTGAGCCACCTATTGTAACACCTCCCACTAGTCTAGATTTCAAATCCTCCCATTGATCTCTCACTCTATCTGGCCTCCTTTCTACATCTAGCTGGTCCCCTATAGCTATCCAAAAGTCCCCCAAAACCTTGCACTCATCCAGCCAATGTTCTGGCATCTGCACAATCCCCCCAGCTTGTCCTATATTATAACACTCCTCACAATTCAATCAACTACTATCCACCAGATGCCCAGTATGGAAATTTAATATAACATTCCTTTACAGCATTCTCCACTACACCACTCAGAACTTGGAAGGAAGCTACTGCCTCACCTCAGCACTCCAGGCCCAGATTCCTGCCCAGTCCCACTCCTCACCAATCCTCACTGTCTGCCAGCTGCTCAGCCAAAGATCCTGACCAAGACCCCACTAACACTCAACTCCATCACCAATATCAAACTCAGCAAGTGGCACCCCCCCTAGCAACAGTCTATCTCATTGCCATATAGCAGGGCCCCACATCTCCTCCCTCTTATTACCTCGCCAGTGCAGTCCTATCCAGTGCACTCCATCTACCACCCCCTACCAGAAGCCCTTATACCATAGCTGTTGGCTTCCATTCAGACCAACCAGAGAGAGCAAGTCTCCTGAGGACCTCTGGGGTGAGAATCTCATCTCCTACACCTTCTGCATCAGTGGAACCCAATCTCCACCTTGGAGTTCAACAGCCCTTTTCAACCACTAAGCTTACAGGCAGTATAGCCACCTAGGGAAATCCACAAGACCTAGGCCTCCCCTAACCACTGGCTCCACAAGGGTATCCCAACTAATCTGGGCCCTTCTTTCTGTCCAAATCCAGTCCCAAGCCAGTTTCATCAGCCTCTTCACCACCCAGGCTAGAAAGTCTAAGTGATATACCACATACTATAGCTTGGGAAATCAGTACACATTCAGAATTGACACCTGCCCTGTCAGGGAGATGTGATGACCCCCCCAACCTTACAGAGCCTCTCCCCAAATGGCCACTCTTCTCTCCCACCACACCCATGGTAAGACCAATCCATATACAGAAAGGAAGATACTGAGATATCACACCACCTCTCCTGTAGAGACAATTATTCCAATGACATCCCCTCTCACCAACCCATTCCCCAAAACTAATATCTCACACTTATACTAGTTGAGTTTCACCCCCAAGTGTGCCTCATACCATTCCACTGTTTCTGTAAGAGCCCCTATATCTGCCACTGATCCAAGTCCAACTACCATATCATTCAAAAAGGCCCCCATCTTCCATACCACACCATATACAGAGAGTCCAGCCATCTTTCAATGGATCCTATCCATCGAAGGTTCTAGTGAAAGGGCATAGAGTATAGGGGACAGTGGGTCTCCTTGAGGAACTCCTCTCTCCAAGAGAAACACCAAACCCCTGTGACTATTACACATCAGTACTGCCCTACTACCCTCCAACAAATTCAACATAAAGGCCCAAAACTGTGGTGGGACACCAATTCTGTCCAGTACCTTGTCTAGCCAAACTCACTGAACATGGTTGTAGGCCTTCTCCTAATCCAAAAAGACCAGTCTACCATCCAGCCCACAGGCCCAAGCCCTCTCAATGATGCCATGCACCCAGGCAGTCCCATCTCTGATAAGCATACCTTCCACAAAACCCCACTGCTCCTCACCCAGCACCTGTTGAGCAACCTTCTGCAGCCTTGCAATAATCACTTTAGTTACCAACTTCCAGTCCATATCCAAAAGCATAATTGGTCTCTAATTCTTATAGCATAGTAATCAGATATACTAATCATTGCTGTAGAAAACTATATAAATAGCCAGACTATCAGATAAAATATACTTGTGCTGAACCAGCACACCTGTGCTGAACCAGTACACCTGTGCTGAACCAGCACACTTACCATAGATAGCAATCTATAATTAGCAATGTAGTAACTAGATAGCAACCACAATTGTATAAAATACCCTAGAGATAAGAGTAAATAAACCTCAGTCTAAAATTGAATCCAAAAGCAAAAGACAAGTCTGCCTATCATACTTTGAGAGGAACTCTACAGCCACTGTTAGGAGATTGTGAGCATTGGTCCCCTTTTTCCACTCCAGGCCACTTTCTGATACAAGCCTTGGTTTGCTTGCCAGATAAGCATGAAGATTTGCCACCAAAAGTTCAAGGAAGAACTTTGCTACCTTTTGAGTAATCCACTACTTAAGGAATAAGCTGCTATGTTTTGGTTCACTTGCCAGATAAGCCTGAAGAAGTTACCCACATTCCCAGAGAACCCGCCTTAAGGAACCTTGCCACAAGCCAGTCTCTTGATGCAACTTCGCAGTGAAGTCAGTCTACGATGTAACCCCATGTAAACGAAGCCAGTCTTTGATGTAACTTGCCAAGAATCACTCACCAGTTATTATTCCATGACATCCGAGTTATTTATCTGTTCCCAGTGAGCCTGGTCCAAGAAGAATCCGCTGCCAGTATAATTCCCAGTGAGCCGATTCAGAAGAATCTGCATCATCCTCTATTCCCAGTGAATCCGCACCCAAATTGAGTTGTCTGTCAAATTGCATAAGGAAATCCGCTGTCCAAGACTCGTCACGCTACACAAGATTGTCACCGCTAAATTGCTAGACCGTCACGCATAAGGAGATCACCGCGCTACATAGAAATTATCCGTCAACCAAGGAAAGACATACAATCACTGCTACACCCAGAGAACCGTCCCAATAAGGAAACTGATACACAAATCAACGGCATGTGACCAGAGGAACTAACGTTGTATCCAGATTGACTATTATACCACTAAACACCAAGAACATTTTGTTGCTTTTGACAAAGTAACTGGGGGCTCAAGCCAAACTACATCAATCTCCAACCTTATAATTTGCCTTCATTGAGCTGGGTATGTTACACTATATCAGAACTAAGACTGCCCTATACTATTAGTTTCAGAATATAAGGCCTACCATATCCTTAAAGAAGAAGTCAGAGAAACTCTTTATCAATAATTAGACTCTGAGCCAGAAGCAGGCCTACCTAGAACTCTATCTGAGCTTGAAACTGAACCAGAACCAGGACCCAATCTTGAAGGAGCTTTTGAATTAAGTCTATCTAAAATCTGGTATATAACTGATATCATCTACTTTGATACTGAATAAACCCAGTAATACTAAGACCAAAGTAAAGAAGAGGAGGAGTATTTTACTAAATTTAATCCTATATATACTACTAAAGGAGACATACCTATCTTAGAATAAAATATATCTACAGAACAATAGATAGTTATCTATTAGGCCCTTATACCAGATCTACAATAGCTACTTTAGTAACTCACACAAACTCAGAGAATACTATCACACTCTATACTAGTATCTCAAATTGTATCAGTAATACTACTATTAGTAGTTCAACTATCTCTTATAAATAATATGGCAAATTAACAAATTCTAGACATTATGGCCCAAATAGCTATAATGATAACAATTATTACTATCTTAGTTAAACAGATCTGGTTAACTAAAAGTCTGAGTCTACCTATCTTTAGTGGTACTATACAAGAAGTTCAAAGCTTTATTATTATAGTAAATATCAATTTTGAAGCCAATCAATAGATTAATGAATAAGTTGCTGATTGTCTCCTAACTAGTACTCTGAATGAGCTGATTCAGATTAGATTCAAATCCCATCTGGATCAACTCAGATGGGATTCAAATTCTATCTGGATTGATTTGAATCAACTATTGTTTTAATTTCTAAATTAGATAATTAAATATTTACATTGATAACTTGATGAATAATCATCTAATTTTGATAATCTTGGTATCATTTGAATATCCTTAATAAGGCCTTTCTAATGATATTAAGAATATTGAAATTGGATCATACATTGCTGAGTTATCAAGAAAATCTCTGACTTACCAATTTTGAAAATTATTTGACTTACTTCTTTTGGAAATTTCTTCAAAAGAATGTTTTCCTTAATAGCTTGACAATATATAATTCAATTTGAATATTCTTAATATTATTAGAAATACCTTATTAAGGGCTTTCAAATAACACCAAGATCATCAAAATTGGATGATTATTCATTAAGTTATTGATGTAAATATTTAATTATCTAATTTGGAAATCAAAACAATAATTGATTCAAATTGATCTGGATGGGATTCAATCTAAATCCAATCTGAATCTATCTAGATTAAATTGACTTATTTGGAGCACTACTTCTAATAGATAACTAAGACTATATATACTATTGAATAACTCTTTGCTATTATTATAGCTTATATTTATTAAGTTGTTATATTTTTCTAAGAATCTATTGAAGAATAGTGATAAATCTCTTTGAAAAACCACCACATAGGACATCTGATCTATAGTTATTGCTCAAAATATAATGAATAATACCTCTGAATATGGAGACTACTCTACAGCCTCTGGGCTCAAATATCTCATAATCACCCAATATTATAATAAAACTCTGATTGCAAAAACTCAAGTCAAACTCTATAATCTCAAATTAAATATATATATATAGTAAGGAGAAATTTGAAACCTTCTATACGAAACTTGAGTTACTCCTGAATACTATTGATCTAGAATATATTACTAATAATGAAGTATAAAATAGTATAAAAACAGATTATTTATTTAATATACTATCAGAATAGCTCACAAGAAAGATCTGAGAACAAGGATGTCTAGTTAGTTGTGACCACTAACAGTGGTATCAAGCTAGAATCAAGATCATGATCAAGCAAATTCTAATAGCTGAATTAATTCTGCTTTGAAAACAATTTCATAATAAGAAAAAAATTATAAACTAAGAAAGAAGAACTCAAGCATAAATCATTCAGAGCTCTCTTTATATCTACTTCTTGGACACTCCAAAATCCTGAATCTACCCAGTCAAGTATCTTCAAGAAACTTACCAAAGGAGAAAGAAATGAACTCAAATAAAGTAAAGTATACTTCAATTATCAAAAAATAGGCTATATGGTCAGTATCTATTGTAGGCAGAAACTCTGAACTATAATATGAGTAACTGTCACTACTCTATACCACCTTAACAATCTGACTAACAAGATATTAGACTTTGTTAAGCTAAGGATAACTGCTATAGCCCTTACTAAAGAAAGTCAAAAGTAGTCAGATATAATCTGTATATAGCTAAAGAAGCTACAGTTTCTAACTGAGAAGTCAAGTAAGTCTATATAAGAATCAGCATTTAAATTTCTGAAAGATATATTAGAAGGATATATTATTGTAGCAGTTTAGAATTAAAAGAACTCTTAATAAAAGAAGAAGTCATTGATGAAGATTATACTGATAAAATCATTGTTCTCATTAGGAACTATAGTTGGACACTATTTAAGATCCCTATTAGTTACTATATTATCCAGATCCTATTTGAGAAAATCAAATCTACTCTGACTTATAAGAAAGTCTCTGAACTACTATCTACCATTTGAGAATTTAGAGAATTTAGCTCATCAACCAAAGCTCCAGTCCAACCTACTGTAAATAAGGAGAAACAATTCTACAGAAAGATCAAAGATGGATTTGTATCTAGCAGCTAATACCCTTATAACATTAGAATGTACCCTTTCTAAATAATTGATAATTACCTCTCTTATATCAATAAGTTAGCCCAATAAAGAGCCAATTGAAGAAAGTCTCTTATAACTGAAATAACTACTATTGGATTAGATAAACTACTTACTCTACAAGCTTTTATTAATTGAGCCTCTATCAAAATTATAATAGACAGTGGTGCCTCAGGCAATTTTATCAATAAAGAAACAGCCAACAGACTTAAAGTTCTGATCTCTCTAGTATAACAAATACAAGTAGTTACTACTACTGATAGAATCTCTCATATTATTAGCAAAGAAGTCTGCAATCTACTCTTCAGAATTGGTAACTACTAAGTATATATTATTTTCTAAATTATACCACTCTTAGATAATATAATTATTCTTGAGATACTATGATTAAATTAAGAAAACCTTATGATAGATTGGTTGAATTATTCTTTGATCATTAAGAAAGAATACCATAGTTTCATGAAAGAAAACCACTCAACTCTAGTAACTTTAGTCTAAAGATCACTTATAATAATAAACTATAACTCAAGAAATTAACAAAGAAATGTTCTCTCTTTATTATATCCATATGTCTATCAAAAGGAGAACCTAAGAACTTTGAAGAAAACTTTTCCAAAGTTGATAGTTATATCAGACCCTTACTCTAGAAATTTTAAGACATATTCTCAAAGAAACTTCTGAAAGGCCTATCACCTAAATAAGTAGTTAACTATACAATCAAGACTATATCAGATGTCAAACCGCCTTCAAGTCAATTTATCATATGTCTCTTAGAGAAATTGATATACTAATGAAAGAGATTAATGAACTTCTAGAACAAGAATTCATTAGACCTAATTTATTACCATGGTATACCAATTCTCTTTATTATCAAGAAAGGAGAAGACCTCTGAATATATATTAATCACTGAGATCTCAATGAGCAGACTATTAAGAACTGTTATCCACTATCTCAAGTTAATGAAATATTTGATAGGTTAACTAATTTATAGTTCATGAGCTCTTTTGATATACAAAATAGCTACTGGCAAATTACCATAAAAGAAGAAGATATTTATAAAATTATCTTCTGAACTCACTATGGATATTTTGAGTTCTTGGTTATGGCCTTTGACTTAACTAATACTCCTATAACCTTCCAGACTCTGATGAATACTATCTTATACCTATATCTAGACAAATTTATTATCATCTATATTGATAATATTTTAGTCTTCAGTAAAACCCTAGAGAAATATCTAAAATATCTTGAACTAGTATATACCTCTGAACCTTCAAGAAAATCAACTCTTTATAAAACTCTACAAATATAGATTTCTTCTGAAGGAAAATCAATTTCTTGAATATATTGTTACTCTTAATAGAATCAAAGTAAATTCTAGCAAAATCTCCACAATTAAGAAATATTCGCTAAAGACCCTCAGTCAATTCTAAGATTAATAAATTATTATAAATAATTTGTTAGAAACTTTGCTAAAATTGCTATTACTCTTATTTAACTAACTAAGTATGGTAAAAAAGAAAAACAATTCTAAACTGCAAAGTAAGAAAAGAACATCAACAATCTCATTAAATAGAGACTAAAACAAGATATAGCTTTTTAAGTCTTAAAAGATATCCTGATAACTACTTCAGTACTTCAAGTAGTGAATCTTATTCTATTATACTAATATCTCTGACCTAGCTCTTATAAAAGTACTTATATAAGAAGGATACCTTGTGGTCTATTTTTCTTATAAGTTCAATAATACTGAAATCAACTATACTACTTACAAGAAAAAAATATTAGCCATTGTAGATACTCTGATTAAATAGCAGTTATATCTTAAAGAAGTATACTTCACCATATAAACAGACTACAAATCATTGATCAATATTAAGACTCAGACTATCCTTTCTCAAAGGAAAGCTCAATAGATGAAAGTTCTTACCAATTTTGACTATAAAATCCAATATTACTCTAGTAAGAAAAATGTTATTACTGATACTATCTCTAGACTACTAATCAGAAAAGTTATACAAACTCTCACCCAGGATATCAATTCTATCATAAAACAAATTATTCCAGTATACAATAATGATAAAGAAGCTCAAATACTTCAAGAAACCCTGAATAGTGATGATATCAACAAATACTATGAAGTTATTTTCCAAAACTTCTCTTATCCCTATATGATAGATCAGTTAAAGATCTACATTACTTCTTATAATGTCTACTAATTTAACAAGTTCTCAACTCTAGAAAAATCTAGACTACTCTACTCTATTCTAGTACTATCTACTAATTAGGAATAAATTTTTATAGACTTCATTATATAAGTACTCTAAACTAAGAATAAAAAAGATATAATTATTGTCTTTATAGATTATCTTAGTAAACAAGCTTACTTCATACCTACTATTATAATAGCAACAGTATCCATATTTTAACCATGACTTTTCTCTAGTAATATTCAGATTATAAACTTTTAGCAATACTCAAGATATCATTTTTAGAGAATAGGTACTAGTAACATAGTAACTAATGAGCATTCTGAGATATATACTGAGCAGAGCAGCCCTAGTGTGTTTGACTAGCAGTATGTGGGGAGGAGTCATGGCTTGGGGAGAAGTAAGTGGAACTTGCTGGCTGGAGGACATAGAAGAGGAGAAGGCAGTGCTGGAGGATAGAGAACTGGAAGGATAAGCTTCACAGACAAGGTGAAGAGAGGTTGCCTGATGACTAGACTAGAGGGCTGGCTGAGGAAGGGCAAGAAGATGATAAGGGCTGCAGGGTCTGGTAGAGTGGCTCATAGTGGTGAGGGTAGCAGAGCTGGGGGAGTAGTGGCTTGGGGGAGCAGGACTGCTAATAGTAAGAGAACTGCTAATTTGGAAAAAAAAAATCCAAATATGATGGTTAATGGTAGATCTGGACAGAGGGTAAGAATGAGGCCTAGAGATCTAATAGATAGTGTTACAGATTGGGTGACAGTACTATTACTTAAGAAATTAAGGTCAGAATTTACTATCATATTATATTTCTAAGGCTTGGCAGTAATGATAAGGATAATTCTGGGACTTCTGATCCAGAAGGTAAAGAGAGCAGTATTAGTGAAGTTTTTGAAGAGTCTGGAAGGGGTGGAGATAGGCTGGTACTAGGGAATGGGCTGGTGGGTGGGGATATCATTGGAACAATTGTCCCTACTGGTGAGGTAGTATGGTATCTGGGCATCTTTCTTCTGTATATGGCTCTGTCTTATCATGAGTGTGGTGGGAGAGCAGGGTGACTATTTGGGGGGAGGCCCTTCGAGGTTGGAGAGGCCACCATATCTCTCTAGCAAAGTGGGTGTCAATTCTGAATGTATACTGGTTCCCCAAGCTGTAGTATGTAGCCTACCACCTAAACTTCCCAGCTTGGGTGGTGAAGAGGCTGATGAAGGTAGCTAGGGATTGGATTTGGGCAGGGAGGAGGTCCCAGATCAGTTGAGATACTCTTGCGACACTGGTGGTCAGGGGAGATCTTGGCCTTGTGGATTTCCCTAAGAGGTTGCACTGCTTGTGAGTCTGGTGGTTGAAGAGAGTGGCTGAACTACAAGGAGGGGGTTGAGTACCTCTGCTGCAGAAGGTGTGGGAGATGAGAACCTCCCCCTGAGAGTCCTCAGGAGATCTACTCTCTTTGGTAGGGCTCAATGGAAATCAGTGGCTATGGTTTAAGGGCTTTTAGTGGGGAGTGATCAATGGAGTACACAGAATTGGTCTGTGCTGACAAGGCAATAAGGGAGAGATAATGTGGGGACCTAGTATGTGGTGATGGGATAGACTGCTCCTAGGGGGTGCTCCACTTACTGCTTTTGATATTGAGGATGGAGTGGAGTGTCAGCAGGGTCTTGGCTGGGATCTTTGGCTGAGCGGTTGGCAGGTGGTAGTGATCAGTGAGGAGTGGGACTGGGCAGGTATCTGGTCTTGGAGTGCTGAGGTCCAGTGGTGGCTTTCTTCCAAGTTCTGAGTGGTGTGGTGGCGAATACTGTAGAGAAATATCATGTTGAATTTCTGCACCAGGTATCTGGTGGATGGTAGCTGTTTTGATTGTGAGGAGTGTTACAATATAGGGCAAGCTGGGGGTGTTGTGCAGATGCCAGAACATTGGCTGGGAGAGTGTGAGGTTTTGGGGGACTTTTGGATAGAAATAGGGAATAGACTGGGTGTAGAGCACAGGCTGGCAGGTGAGGGAGACTGCTGGGAAGACTTGAGATCTTGGCTAGTGGGGGGGGTGGGTGACAGTTGGCTTACTGTCAGGTGGGTGTTGGTCATTTGGGTGGGATTGGCGGGACATTGGCTTTTTGTGTTTGAGGAGGGGTGGTGGATGGCTATAGGAGAAGGTTTTAAGGTGGAAAGAGCTGTTGGGGGATCTGATGACTGGATGGTGAATAGGTTGGGGTCCTTTGGGGGGGTGACATCGAGGTTTGGTGGCAAGGATCTGTGAACAGAGTAGTGGGAGGGTGGAGATTGTATTAAACTGAGTGGTCTTTCATCAAGAAGAGGTAGG
>RBNI01007361.1:0-10393 GCA_003990745.1 Jimgerdemannia flammicorona | reverse complement strand
TTTTTTTTTTTTTTTTGTTTTTTTTTTTTTTTGAAAGAGTCAAGCCCTTTCCTGTTGCGGCGTGCCTAAACCTATGTCGATCCCTTTTGGTTTGAATGCAGAACTCCAGACAGCGTCATTACACGCACTCTGAAGACGCGTCAGGTAAGGTTCTTTGTTTCGTTAATTATGAGTTCGAGCATGTCTCCGAATAAAGTGGCATCCATTAATAACTTCATGCTGCCTCCTTTCAAGGACTAACGAACGGCACAAGAATCGGAGGCTGGGTATCATCCGATGTTAGATCTGTTTCGGCGACGGCAGCAATTGTTTGCTTGATGGGGAGTGCCCTTAACGAATTCGTACCCGATATGTTTTGAAACCGATAAAAAAAAAAAAGATGTTCAATGAAACAATGAATGAAGGCCAAGCTTGATGCACGTGACCAGCAGTTTAAATCACGCACCAGATTTTAGGTGACTTCGCTTTCCCCATCCAAAGACCCCCACACTCCAGATCAATGAAGAGCGGTTTACTTTTTTCAGCCATGTCATCTGCATTCCTTCCTCTTCTGGCCATCATTCTTCTCCTGTTCCCGCGACAAGCAACCTTAGTGCAATTCCGATCAAAATATCCCCTCAGCCAACTTTACCCAGTGAGCAATGTTGGCCTGGATAACATTCAAGGAACGATCGCAGCGTTCACCGATTTTAACGGGGACAAATAGTGAGTATATCAGAAATCTCGCATGCTATAAAGATTGAAATATAGCATCAAGTCGCCCAACGTCCTCAGCTTTACTCGAGCATGCTCTCCAGATCAGAAGGGAAACTGGAAGGAATCACATTCGGAGAAGTCTTGATGCTAGAGATGAGGACAGTGACGCTGGTAAAGCTTAAAAAAATATAGCATGAGGTCGTCTAGCGGAAAAAGGGAGTAGCGATTCAGGAGTGCTGGAACCCCAAGTCGAAGGATTACAACAAGGCCATATTACGAAAGAGTACGAAGGATGGAACTGGGTTAACGTGAAAATTGCAAGATAGTCGACAGTATTAATGCTACTACGGATGTACATGCCCTCTAATAATGATTCATTTCAACTTGTAAACCTCAGCTCTGACCTCATCATCCTGAGCTCGGATCAGTATTCGATTAGCGTGTACCTCTGGGATCACGGTGAGTATCATCGAATAGGGTCAGTGAATACTCAACCGCCTTTCGCGCCTAAAGGATCAAACTTGCTTTTCCCCACTCCGTCGGTAACGTTAATCCTTCCCTCCCCCCTCGATCAACATAATAATAATAAAAATAAAAAGTCGCGTACAACTTCACCCCACTTCCGCGCGCCCCACAAATTACGCAACGCGATTTCGTCATCACCAACGTCATACCAGGAGATTTCAATTACGACGGACGGTTAGATGTCCTTGTCATGGGTCAAAAGGATACTGGTAACCCGGATAGCGAGATACTGATGCGCGTGTACCTCGGTAACGGCAACGATTCATTTGGTGCGTATATTGGTTTTTCGGGTGAGAAATCTAAAAATAGCGTATATGGGACAATAATGGGTTGATGGAGTGCAAGTTGTTGCTGCCTTAAAATGTGTTCGCTTTGTTGATTATGACAATTGGTTGCAAGCAAGGATTTATTTCGGCGTACTCACCATCCTCATCGCGTTCCCCTGGTTAATAACTTTTGTCATATATATTGCACCTCAGATTCTGAATACATCAATGTTCATTCCGCGCGAAAAGCGCAACCGATTCCCTTTGATGCTAACGGAGATATGAAGACCGATCTCGTCGGCTACCGTTTCGGAGATGATGCACCTACAGTGAGCGTGTGGAAGAATTTGGCCGATCCAAAAACACCAAACAAAGGAATGTTGTTCGACGTGTAAGTGTTTTGTATTTAATGTTCTTATTTTTGGAAGCCCTTCAATGAGAGAATGCATACCATATTACTTTGCGGGTGATCGAGGTGCATTGATTAGAAAACATCTCTTACACTTCCATATGGGCATGTTCTCGTTTTATTTTTATTTATTTATTGGGGGATTCTTCTCTCCTTATTCGATTCATTCATAGAGTACCAGGCAGCACTTACTTTAATCAAACTGATTTGGCCACGTGCCAATGGACGAATCCCCACTCAAATGCTTTTATCGACCTCGATGGCGACTGTTTAGCTGGTGCGTTTGTCTTGCTTCGCCCCTCAATCCTCGTGCTTAACATCTTGCCAGCCATAGCATATATTATAAGATTTCATCTAATACCTTGTCTTCACGTAGACCTTTTCTTCACTTGTGAGGGCAAAACTGCGGCGGACCAGTCGTCGTACCAGATTTGGCGAAATGCGAAGGAGCTAGGATTCCAGAAAGTTCTCTCCGGGAACTTGCCTCAGGGGGCAGGGCCCATAACCTTCGCAGATATCGGTTAGCATTGAGGCTGTAACAGGGTTATGGAATCAGACGCCGATTGATGCATTGTATATTACTTTCTGCCCCGAATATATCTCAACAACACCGATTCTCCCGGTTTTACCAATTATTATTATCATCCAGATGGCGACGGCTCTGTTGACATGGTTGTCCCTGTATGCTACACCTCTGGTTCTGCTGCTGGCAAATGCGAACTACATATTATATACAACAAGCAAGTCTCACTCTGTTCCAAGAGTGACGAAAGTTTCGCCCTGCCTTCACGACCACCGCCATCCAGCAATGAGACGAATCCACAAGTAATCACGTGTCGGAAAGCGCGAGACCTATGCGTATCCGACCCTTCATTCAATTTCGATAGTCTTCGTTTGAATGCCGCTGTACGTATCCTGAGATTCGATCTATTCAGGCTGTCTGGTTTTGTATTTTGGGACGCCCGATGCACATAAGCTAAAGTTGATAACCGTGATGGGGTTTCGCGTCCATCCTGTTCAATATCTCGTCGGCTTTCGCAATCTATTTCACAATATCTCGTTTTTAAGTGACAAACCAGATTCTCATGTAACTTTTTGTTTATACTGATTTAACCTCTAGGACTACGTCGTCTTCCCACTCTCTGACGTGCTAGACGGGGAAATGTTACTGATTAATGACAAAGCCTTTAAAGGAATATTGCCAGTACCAGTACGTGCTGGTAGGTTTCATTCCTGAATTTGATCGTTTTTACCCCTTGTTATATCTCCAATAGAATTTTTTCATACTATTTCCAGGCGATTACAACCTCGACGGTTATCCCGACCTTCTTCTCATCAGCTCTTCGGATTCCGGTTCAACTTCCCATGTTATTTTACTGGAATCCGTTCTCTGTACGCCGAACACATGCTCTGATGAGGCAGTAGCCGCGGGCCGCCGTTCCTTTGTCAAAGTCTTAAAGGGTGCTCAGACTCTGACTTCTATTACAAATGCAAGGGCTGCAGCGTTTTTTGACATCGATGAAGATGTGAGTTCATCGCAACAGCTGATTACTTCTTATGTTCGCCTTTTATTCCAGCCATTAAACCGCATCTAATCGCACTTTTTTTCCTCCTGCACTGGCCGTGTTTGAAACTGTTCATCTCTTCAGGGAACATTGGACATTATGGTTCTGCAGTCCGATGACTCTGGCACGGCTGCACGAAATGTGCAACCGATCCATAATAATTACTTCAACGACGCTTTCTTCCTCAAGGGGTTAGGTAAGCTCGCATAGCGCCCATTCTCTATTCTTGCAGATATTATAAGAGACCTGTTTAAGCTTTTTATTGTTTAAAGCCTGAAATCCTCAAGATAATAAGTATCAATGACAAATTTTACCTAGTTTCCAATGGCGTTTGTCCCAGCTTCTGTCCGACTGAACCAAAATTTCCTGATCCTAAGGTTGTATAGCATTGAGAATCCCGTAGTAGTAGCCTAATGCCAAATTTCAAGTTCTTTGGAAATTTCAGAAGCATACAATAATTAAATCGATTTTGTAATGATTCACCATAGCCGTATGGCGTCAGCTACCCTGGTGCTACATTCAAGTTTACTGTGCTCGACACTTCTGGCGTAAAACGTGTGCAACAAGGTAAAAAAAAAAAAAAAAAAAAAAAAAAAAAAAAAGTGGGGTTGGCCATGTGATTATATTTATTTTCTGCCCTCTTAAAAAAAAAAAAAAGTTTCCCAGTTTTCGCAAGCTGCCTACCTATCGTTGCAAACTCCATACATGCTTTTTGGTCTGGGTCGCACAAATAACTATGTCGAAGAGCTTTTTGCTGGAACAACACGGCACCAGGTACGTAAGTTGGATTTCTGAATGGTGTATAGATACAGCGCGCGCTCTAAGAAATCACTCCAACCGTTATACTGGAAGCTTCATCACCAAAATGGCTCAATACATACCTGTAACATATAAATGAGAAAGCCGCTCCCCAGTATTTTCGGTAGCATTTACATTTATCTTTATCTCATTCCGACCGCTCATCAATTATATCCGTACAATTATACTACACAGGCTGAACATTACTTCTTCTTCGAGGGTGTCATCCCAAACTCGCAGCTCATCTTCATCCCATACCAACCCGCGGAGGTGAAAGATACGTCCACGTAAGCCATCACGTCCATTTACTTGACCTCCTCGACCAACTCCGCGTTATCACAAATTTTCTTCTACCTGTTGGCTCACACAATACTGTCATAATGCATATTTTCTTTCATAGCTGGAAGGTTGAGCTTTATATTCAGCCAGCAGACTACGTCCCCTGGGTTATGGTGATTCTCATTGCGGCAGCATGCGTGCTGGCGATCGTTGTTGCTGTCCTTCATTGGATGGAAAAGGTGTGTCAAGCTCATTGTTTCGGGCACAAAGTTGGTTCAACGGGCATCTTGATCTCTCTTTACTTTTTCGTTCTTTGGCCGGAACGTGATGATTACTTCGGCACTCATTTTTGTCTTCTTTCTCTATGGATAATATGACTGAACAGCGCGAGGACGAGTTGGATAGGCGCAAGGCATTACATATTATCAATTTTGATGCGCTGTGAATTTTTCTGTTGCTATTCTGGACCCTATTACAATATTCAAAATTCATGTCCGGTTCCCTAGAGAAACGTCTCCCAAATTCGTCTTTCGAACTAAGGAGGAGCAAATCCATGAGCTATCCAGAAATACATGCTGTTGGGCAAACCACAACTTTACAGGATGTCATCACTGCGACCGAGTCCTCTAGACAATTCCCGTTGCAGTTCGAGTGAGAGAAATGGAAAAAAAAAAAAAAAAAAAAAAAAAAAAAAAACTAATATGCAGGACTTAGTGCTACGAATCGATCCTGTTTTGCCGAGACGGCAAATTTCTCTTTGTCAAGACAAGAGATAACCAACGACTGCAACGTCCAACGCGACTATATAAACATCTCAGAGTCACATAGTCACATATTAGTAGATACACCATTTCGTTCCCTCTGCAACAACCCTTTGAGCAACTTCTCCTGGAGCAGCTTGTTGAAATACTTGTCGGATTACTTGTGAGTCGGGAGGCACAAGCGAGTCGAAAGAGTGAGATGAGGTGTGGAGTCAAAGGATGAATAAATGCAGCCATTGCATCGCATTGAAGCATACACCAGAAAACAGGTGAGAGCTTTCATCAGTGCGGCGAATACCTATAACGTGATTACAAATGCAGAATATATAGTTATGGGTCGCTTGAGTCAGGAATAATCGGATAATCAATGAAAAGAAAAGTGTATGTGTATATAACAAAAAGAAATCTACCCTCATCACGAATCCTGGTACCGTGCATTGAGTACCTGCGCCATACATTATTTAGGTACATATGTACTGCAAAGTGTTTGTACTGATAATCATTCAATATGTAGCGAACGTATATGGATACCCCAAGACGCAATAATTTAATATGAATAGATCTTCAGTGTGACGCCTACATTAAAACCTACAAATTCCTATCTAATTACACATTTCTGTGCACGTGAAAATATGGCAATTTACAAGTCCTGTTGACAGGGAATAGGTCTCCTGCATCAACCTGGATCCAGCATAGACCACAGCCTAGATTGACTTGTATTTTTCTGTGAGATAGCACAAAAAGATATTGCAAGCTCTATTGATATCCCTGTCAAGCTTTACATTGCATCAAGGGCAGCCGAATACTTTGGATCCACCCAGACTATTGTTGACAAAACAGTATAATTCACATATCTTACTAATATATATATGTCTCAATATAAAGAATAATCTAGTACTATAGGTTCTTGTATATCTTGTGGGTTAAATATTAGTAAAAGTAATAGTACGACTATATATATATTGCCTATATAATCTTAGAACAGATATATTATTATCTATATCTAATTATATCTTATATATAAAACTTAGATATATATATAATATTATAATATAATAGTTCTTACAAAGCTACTTAATTAGCTTATAATAATAGTTATCAAAGACTGCAAATCTGTTTATAGATATATAATATAATATACTATAATCTATAAGTATATATATAGTTTATATATTAACTCAAATTTAATCTTCAATATATGTCAAATCAAATTATTCCAAACTGATCTACAGTATTTATACTTGTTTGCTTTTCTATAGATACTATCTTACTTGCTTTATATCTTATTATAAATATTGTAATAGTTGATCTGAATTAGGAATATAAATCAAGAAAATAGATATTTGATCACAGTACCTGAATCTGATTCCCAAATATAGTATAGCCTTACAAATAGTAGTTATATTTTACAAATATTTAAGTTTTAGCAAATATTGAAAACTTCACAGATGTTAAAGTTTTAGCAATCATTAAAGATTTAGCAAATGTCAAAAAGCGACTTATAAGAGACATAGTTATAACTTAGTCACCTTATAGCTAGCAAACTTATATAAATATCTTCAGTATCTAGAGTGAATAAACCTCAGATTGAAATAGTTCAATGCAAAGAGAAAGTAAAGGAACTAGTAAGTCTGTAGACAGATATACTTTAA
The DNA here is from genome assembly GCA_003990745.1 of Jimgerdemannia flammicorona. Classification (NCBI taxonomy): domain Eukaryota; kingdom Fungi; phylum Mucoromycota; class Endogonomycetes; order Endogonales; family Endogonaceae; genus Jimgerdemannia; species Jimgerdemannia flammicorona. The sequence goes on along the minus strand of RBNI01007361.1, from coordinate 3,442 downwards.
ACTCACCTACCTCTATATTTTGAGAACTCTATAGAGTTGAAGAAGATTAAGTTTTTAAGATATAGAAATCTGATATACTTATACAGTTATATATCTGCTATATTATAACTTGGTGTCTATTAGCTGATGATTTAAGATAAATCCCTCACTTTCAAGCTAAATAATGAACAATTACTACCATCTAAATAACTATATAAATCAAACCAAGATATCCAGACAAGATAGATATAAAACTATTAGTATTCTACAGATATACATATCTCAGATAAATTAATCATCACCTTCATTGATGATTTTGAGCAGTATACAGCTATAAAGACTCTGATAGTAATACAGCAAGTAGCCCTCATACTCTTCAGTCTCTAAGAACTAGTAAGAGCAGTATTCATAGCTACAACCTATGTGAGAAATGATAACAATACTGTACTAGCAGTACAGAAGGCCTGACTCTGAACCACCTACTATATAAATTAGATCAAGTAAGCACTAAAGAATTAGCTCAATATAATATATTAAGAAATAAGTGAAAATCCAAATATATTTTACACCAGAATCTAATATCAGATAATTCTTATAGATTATACTAATGCTATCCAAGACCAAGTAGCTGAAGCAACCTTTATAAAAGAAGTTCACCCTAAGATAGTCATAGCTATTTGCTCATTACTAGTAGTCCTGAATCTACTACAGAAAGTTATCTATATCCAGCAATATTGGATAGTCAGATACTCATAAGATCATACAATAGAAAGAGTTACTAGAGTTAGAATCAAAGCACTTAAGATAACTAGTATGATCTCTACTATAGTGATTAATCAAAATACACCTTAGCTAAGAGCTACTAAGTAGTAAAGAAATAGCAACCAAATGGAGAAACTTGTTAAGAAGTTTGCTAAAATGATAGCCCATCTAGGAGATGTGGTAAAAGAAATTAAAGAAAGAGACCACTACCTAGTTCAGAAGTTGTCACTATCTCAGATAAGAAGAGAGATATCTGCTATACTTGTGGAGAAGACCACTACTTATATAAATGTACATATGAGCAAAACCAAACATAAGAATCATCTTTAAAGAGATTGGAGAATTAGATAAAAAAGAATGAGAAGCCTATTCTATATAGATTATTAAGAAAGATATCTACAAGTAACTCTATAAGAGACCACCAGAAAGATCTAAGAAGAACTCTGTAGAAAATAGATAAAAAGTACTACAGAAAGCCAAGATGAAGAAACAGATCAAGATATAGAGTTGGAATAGGCTGTCTAAGATATTATCTAAGGAACTACTCTAGCCAGTAAAGGAGAAAAGAAGAAGAAGCTTTACAAGACCAAGACTTTTAAGTATGATATCTTCAAGGATCTCAGTCAAACAAAAGGTCAATACAATCTTTGGTCAGTTGGTAGAAATCTCTACATTTGGATAGCAAATAAGATATAGACTTGCTGAGACAACCAAGGAATAAGGATAGAAGATAACTGAGGTCAATAATGTTTAAGAAGACTCTGGAAAAGAGAGTAAAGACAATTATAAGACATCTATCTATGCAATCTGTCAAATTAAAGATAGAATCTTTAAAGCAATCATTAATACTAGAGCAGAAGAATGTCTCCTCAGCAAGAAAGCAGCAGACCACCTAGGTTAGAAGTAGTGCTCCCAATGAATCGAATTGAATCGAATTTGGCCCAAACTCAATTCGATTCGATCGAATCAAGGGTCCAATTCGATTTGATTCAAATCGAATCAAAGGTCCAATTTAATTCGAAGTTTGATTTAAACCTTAATTTTCAAAATATAATAACTCGACGAAAACTCATTCAAATTTAATGTATTTTAGCTTGTTAGATTTACTGTATTAATGTGATTCTAACAAGCTAAAGTATGTTAGATTTGGATGAGTTTACACTGAGTTATTACATTTTGAAAATTAGGGTTCAAATTAGACCCTCAATTCGATTCAACTTTTGATTTGATTCAAATTGATTCAAATTGAAAAATCTCCAATTCGATTCGACTTGTTTAATCCTCAATTTGATTTGATTCGAATTGATTCGACTTGTTTGGGAGTACTAGTTAGAAGGTTGAAGAAGTAACCAAATTGATATTTATTACAGCAGATATAATAATTTCACAGTCATATTTAGTCTTAGTACATTTTTGCATCTTTTAGTTAGTCTTTTCTTGTTATTTCTTGAATATTCTACTATGTTTGCCATCTTCTACTTGCTTAGAAACCTTCTCTCAGTGCCCAGACACCACTAGAACATTCTTGTCTTTCCTTGATATCAAGTATCTTGTCTTAGCTAGTCATGGAACCTTTCAGAACATTGTAGAATAGTATTAGTCAGCTTTGTCAAGAACCTATTTCTTAGTATTTCTCTTTCTTTGCAAGATTCTTTTGGATCTTTCTTTCAGATCATATATAAATATCCTTGTTCTCTGCCTGAATAAAGCTCAGAATATTTTCTCTTAGAAATCCTTCAAGAATACTTAAACTTTTAAAGTATCTCTTCAAGCTACTTTAGGTCAACTAGAACTTCCAGATTTAGCCACTTCTTCTTAAAGAAACTAGAATTATTATACTTGGTAGCAGTAGTATCATTATATCTTGCCTTATTAAGAAACCTCATATGAATTCAGAAACCAGTTACAAATAGTCACATAAACCTAAAATGAGCTGCAAAGAGTTAGTCTATCAGCCAGACCCCTCTGCTACAGAAGAAGTAGGAGAATTGTAGCTCAACATAGAGGATATAATTAATACTATAGCCTACCAAATCTAAGAACTTTAAGTACAACTAAAATAACAGAAAACAAGAACTGCAAGTATATTATATTCTGCTATAATACTAGTCAGTTTTAAGCTACTCAAGCCAGATATCTTTGACAGCTATCAAGGAGGGCTATCTATAGATACATAGATCTTCCAGTTGGATTAATACTTTGAGTTCATAAGAATGGAAGAAGACATGTAAGTCCAATTTTCTATCATACTTCTCTGATGGGGGCCCGGCATGTGGAGGTAGGATAGACTGCTCCTGGGGGGTGCCCCACTTGAAACATTTGATATTGGAGATGGAGTGGAGTGCCAACAGCATCTGGGCCTGGATCTTTGGCCGAGTGGTTGGCAGGCAGTAGGGATTGGAGAGGAGTGGGACTGGGCAGGTATCTGGTCTTGGAGTGCCAAGGTGCGATGGTGGCTTCCTCCTAAGTACTGGGTGGTATGGTGGCGGTTGCTACGGAGGAATGTCATGTTGAATTTCCAAACTGGACATCTGGTGGTCAGTGGATGATTTGAGTGTGAGGAGTGTTTCAATGTGTGGCAGGTTGGAGGTCTGGTACAGATGCCAGAACATTGGCTTGGAGAGTGTGAGGTATTGGGGGACTTTTGGGTAGTAATCGGGGATAGACTGGGTGTGGGGCGGGGGTTGGATGGGGTGGGGGG
>RBNI01007360.1:0-10393 GCA_003990745.1 Jimgerdemannia flammicorona | reverse complement strand
AGGAAGATATTATAGGTAAATATTATTATATAAATATTAATAATATTAATAATATATATTAATTATAATTATAATTATAATATATATAGATAATAGAGAAGATAAAGATGAAGATGAAGAAGATTATAAGGAAGAAGATAATGAGAGAGGAGATGATGAAGAAGAAGATAATGAGAGAGAAGATGATTATGAAGAAGATGAAGATGAAAATGAAGATATAGATGAAGTTGAGAATATAGATGAAGATGAAACTGAAGACAAAGATGAAGATGAAGAAGATGAAGATGAATATGAAAATGAAGATAAAGAAGCTGATAGTAGTTGGAAATCTCACATTACTGTACTTAAAGCTTACATAAAAGATTTAGAGACTCTATCTCTAAATTATATTCTAAAATATCATCATATATATCAATTGTCACATAGTGGTCGCTGAGTCCTTCAAATATGCCAGATTCTCTTCAAGATGTATCTCTTAGACTAACTCAAGTTGTTATAAGTAAGTTCTTATTAGAGTGCCTTCCCAAGGTCTTATAGTCCTCAAACTTCTTATCTTTAACTGTCTTGTTATCTCTTAGATTGCTTGCAAGGAAGTGTGTGTAAGTGAAAACCGGAACTGACTTTATTTCAGAGAAAATAAGAGGGGTATTTATACAAAATATAATTCAATAGTTGCTAAGATATAAAGCTAAATATAAATTCCAATAACTAAAATTACTAAGTTCCAAGGCTAGTATTATTTGGTATTACATCAAAATACCGGTGCTGGCATTATCCAGTATTACATAAGAATACCGATGCTGGAATAATTTCGCATCACCTCAGAATGCCGGTGCTGGCATTATCTGGTGTTATATGAGAATACTAGTGGTAGTATTATCCAGTGTAATAAAGAACTAAGAGCAGAAAGTTCAGGACCATGGGGGCTTCATCATCATCATCACTGAAGGAGATGAGATCCGCGAATTCATCATGCAGGTCATGTGTTTCGCATACCTCAATGTCATGCAGGATGATGTCATCGATGATGTCATTATGTTCAGCAGTGGTGGGAAAATCGAGAATAAGATCTGAAGCCCTCCAGTCTATGAGGTTCTCTTCCACAAAATAGGGGACAAATGTGGGGTCTTGGGGAGATCTAACCCGGATGCTTGGGCCTTGGAATACTGAGATCAATCCTTGCAGGAATTGGTCTGGGTTGTCCTGAAGGATGGGATGCCAGAAGTCTTCTACTTCTTCACTGTTGAGGGTGATAGTGGACTGGGCTTCTGTAGCCACTCTGGCTTCTAGTATATTGATACAGCAGGATGACAGGTCTCTGAAGTCTGAGACTCTAACATACTCCAAGTTGGGGATAGACCATGGTGCATGTCTAAAGATCTGATGGATCTTCTTAACTATCCTCGTTTCGCATATGTCCATAGGGGTAGTATCTTGTAGCTCTTGGGTGCTGGCCTGTGGGAACTCCCAGCAGAGGAGGTTTTCTATTTCATACTCCTGCCATATTTGGAGACATTTGGTAGCAATGGTGATCCTTGTTTCCATTTCATGGTAGTAGAGGATAAAGTGATAGGGGTCTGCAGTACCCAGGTAGACACTAGGAGTCCTTCTTGAGTAGGTCCTCATGGCTCTTCTGATGTCTTAGAACATCCTTTCTTCAACTAAGGTGCCTTGGTGGTTCCTTGACCTTGAGGTTTGGCAGGTGGCAGGCATTTCATTTGTAGTAAGTCTTTGAGCTATTTTGGGATTGGTAGTTCTTGTTGGTTGCTGCTACTGCAGTTCCTTAATTCTTCTTTTATATTCTTCAGGATGCTTATGCTGTGGTCACAATGACTCACAGTTGGTCATCATTGCTCATCTCATATGTCATATAATCTTCTTGTGCTCCGATCTGGTGGCTTGTAAGGAAAGGCTGTCTCCTGTGCTGATGTCATCATTCTGGGGTTACTGTTACATCTTCCTCCTGAATAAGGATCTTCCTGAGTATCCTTATTCATTGGTCCAGTCCTGAAAAATTTGCTGATTCCATAACCTCTGGCAAGGGGTCGAAAAGTGGTGTTTATGGGCTGGCATCTTTCCTTTGTATTTTGGCATGATGGTGAAGGGTCGCTCCCTTCATATAGAGCAAGGGCCTGATTCTGATCTTGACCAATCAGTTGATGGTTCGAACTCCTCTGACTGCGAAAGTCTCACAGATGAGTAGTTGCCAGTGCCGTATCCCTTAGAGAATGGTCCAGACAGATAGCCTGCTGGTCACGGGACATGCTGTTATGATTCGCAGACTAGAACCTCATGGGTAGTCATCACATTTTGCTTCTCTTGTATAGGTTTGTGGTACTTCTTGAGTCTGTTCCTGTGTACCATAGTAGGCAGTATGGTCCCTGAGATTTTTCTAAGCCAGAAAGTAGTTCTCTTAATATCTTGCACATAGAAGGGTCCTTCCCATTTGGGCTCCAGTTTTCATAACCATGAGGCTTCTACCATATTTTGATACAGTAGAACCTTTTCTCCAATTCGGATGGGTTCTAGGGCCTTGTGATTCTTTTCTGCATTCTTTCTTGTCAGTGCTTGTGACTTGGTGATGTAATCTTCAGCCTTCTTTCTGATTTGGTATAGTCTCCGGATTTCTGCATCAACCCGTCTCCAAGTTAGGTCTAGATTTGTGGCTGAGGTTCCATCAGAATCTTCTTCTCTGAAGAGCAGCTCTCTTGGGGTAAAATGTATGCTCTGTGACTATATGTCTCATAGGACAGAGAGGGCGGTTGGGAGATAGTTATCCCAATTCTCATATATCTCTGAGATCTTCGCTAGGATGTTCTTGAGGGTCTTGTTGGTTCTTTCTGTCTGTCCATTTCCTTGAGAGTGGTATGCAGTGGTCTTGATATACTGGATCTTGTATTTCTGATATATTATCTCATAGAATCCATTGACAAATTCCGTGCTGCAGTCTGTGGTGATTTGCTTTGGTGTCTTGTAGTGGCAGATGATTTCTTGGTACAGGAAGTCAGCTATAGAGAGGGCATTGACTTCTTGTAATGCTCCTGCCTCTATCCATTTGGTGAAGAGGTCTACAATAACTATAATATAGTGGTTTCCTGATAGTGTTACTGGTAGTGGTCCAATGATATCTATTGCGATGTGGTGGAAGGGGATAGGCTCAATTCTTGATGACCTGGGTGCCTGGTCTTGCTAATCTTGTTTCTGTTTTTGGCACTTGTCACACCCTTTGACAAATTGGCGCAGGTTTTCTTCTATTTTGGGCCACCACATGGTTCTTCTTGCCTGGTCGTATGTGTTGGTTCCTCCTAAGTGTCCTTGCTCATGTACTTCTTTCATTACTTGATACTTCTTGTGTTTAGATATTACTAGCTTTCCTCCTTTTCTGAGTGTAGTATTGTCTAATTCAAACTGTTTCCAAGTCCGGTTGATGATGGTAATTGTCCAGATGGTTGGGCATCTTCCACTGCCCAAGGTAGCTGATTAATCCATAGTATAGCTTCTTATTCATGTTGAATGGTCTTGATGGGGGTGTTTCAGGGTGTCCTCAAGAGTGCATCAGCATTGGTGTTGGTCTTTTCTGAGCAGTGCTTGACAGTACAGTCATACTCTTGCAGCCTGTAGATCCATCTAGCATATATTCCTTTGGGGTTCAGAGTGTGAAATAGCCAGACAAGAGCAGAGTGGTCTGTTTGAATGGTGAAGTGTTTCTCGGCTAGGTAGTAGTGGAACTTGTCTACTGCCCAAACTACTGCTAAGCATTCAAGCTTGCATGACTCGTAGTTCTATTCTGCTCCATGGGTACCTCAGCTTGCATAGGAGATGACATATTCATATCCATCTTACTTCTGAGCTAGGACTGCTCCAAGTCCTATAGCACTTACATCTATCTGCAGGATGAATTCTAGATTCTAATCTGGTCTTCTGAGGATGGGGGCTTGGGTCAATCTGGTCTTGAGTTCATTGAAGGTTTCTTGGTGCTCCTTGGTCCATTCGAATTTGGTCTCCTTCTTCAGTAGCTCATAGATAGGTGCTGTAATGTTGGAGTATCCTTTGATGAATCTTCTGTAGTAGCTGGCCAGTCCAAGGAAGGCATGGACTTCTATAGTTGTTCTGAGTCTCGGGTAGGCTGCAACAGTCTCGATCTTCATGGGGTCTATGTAGATTCTGGTCTAGTTGATGAGGTGTCCTATGTAGGCAATTTCTTGAGCTGCAAACTTGTATTTTTTGGGCTTGATGTAGAGGCCATGCTCCTTGAGCCTCTTGAGGGCTAGTTGTATGTAATTGATATGTTCTCGTGCTGTATTGCTGAAGATGATCACATCATCAATATAGACAAAAAGCTATTTTCTGATCTCGTTGCTGAAGACTCTGTTCATTATTCGCTGGAAACTTGCTGGGGCATTGCACATTCCAAATGGCATTCGCAGGTAGATATAGGTGGCATCAGGTGTAATGAAGGCTGATTTCTCACTGGCATCTTGAGTGAGACCGATCTGATGGAAGCCTGAGAACAGATCCAAGATGGTGTAGTATTTGGCTTCGCTTTCAAGGGTGGTAAGGATTTCTTGAATATTCGGCAAGGGCTGCCTATCCTTCTTGGTGATAGCATTGAGCCTCTTGTAGTCAATGCAGAGTCTTAGTGCAAACTCTCCAGGCTTGCTTCCTTTCTTTGGGGCTAGGACAATGGATGAGACCCAGGGGCTGATAGCTTGCTTGATGATTCCGGCTTCTTCCATTTCCTTGAGTTCTGCTCACAGCCACTCTCTGTAGGCAGGTGGTATGGGTCTGGCTTTCTGGTAGATAGGCTTGGTATCACCGGTGTCAACTTTATAGTAGTACTTGGGTTCTTGATTATGGATATCCCTAAAGTCTGTAGCAAGTACTTCTTCATTCTGGTGCAGGATCTTGAGAAGTTGTTCCTCCAGGGGAAAGTTTTCTCCAATGGTATATGTGTGCTTGTTCTGGTCCTTATCTTTCTTGTGCTCAAGTTTGGTAATCTTAGTGGCAGCATAGGCTCCTCTTCCAGTAGATCCAAAGCCTTGTTCTCCTCTCTTGGTCTTGATGAGTTCAATGGCTTCAATGATCTTTGGCTTCTTGACTTCATGGATCAGCATCTGGCCAATCCTGTCATGCTTCTTAACTTCAAAGGGGGTGGTGTGGTTGTGATTTCTGACTATGAGAAAGATCTTGCCAGTGTAATCAGGGTCAATTACTCCTCCTTCAACTGAGATTTCACTTTTGGCCAGACTGCTCCTGGTCTTGATAATTCCAGCATGGTTTTCTGGTAACTTGACTCCAATTCCAGTGCCAAGTAGGGTAGTGGTCTGTGGTTCGAGGGTAGCATCTTGAATGCTAGTAAGGTCCATTCCTATGGCTCCTTCAGTCTTGTATTCTGGGATCTTGGCTTTAGGGTGAAACTTCTTGACCTTGAGAGTGATGTCTGATTCTTGTTCCTCCTCATCGTCACTGTCAGCTTGAAGCTCTGGGGGCTGGTCATCTTCTTCAGCTTTCCTTTTTGCTTCGGTGGCTTCTTGCTTATGTTTCTGTTGGCAGATTTTCCTGACTTCACTGATACAGGACCAGCAGTCATTCAGATGTTCGGAGCAGTACATCCTAGTACCATGGGGGCATCTTTCTTGAGGGGCATAGCCATTGATGATCTTGTTGTACCACTGCTTATCTGTGAGCTTAGGTGTCTTGTTCTTGTTCTTGTTCACTGAGTGCATGAAGACCTCTGTGTCTTCTTCATCTCCTTCCTCCATGTCTGGTAGGACTCCTTTGTGGACATTGATAGAGACTTGTACCTTTCTCCCTCTGTAGTTGATCTGCATCTTCTGGGCATTGAGGTCAATGATGGCCCTGGCCTTGTGAAGCCATTGGTTGTCAATGAGGATGTTATAGTTGGTAGCGCTTATAAAAATCACATCTACTGGGATGGTAGCTCCTCCTATCTTGATGGGGACTTTTCAGATTTTGCCAAGGGGGGAGCTCATGTACCATCTGCTGTGACATAGACCATCTTGGTGGACTCTTCAATATCCCAACCTAGGCAGTTGATTGCCTTCTTGCTCATGAGGCATCCTCCAGCACCAATATCAATGATGGCATCAAAGATACAGTCTTTGATCTGGCAGGGGGTATAGGCTGATATCTTGCGCTGGTCTTCGGATTCTTCACCTGAGTTCTCAGATTCTTCCTGTGCATTGTGAGCTTTGACAATCTTGTACTCTTGATTCTTAGTGGTAGTTGCAAGTCCTACTCTCAACTGCTGTCTGAAGGCAGAGACTTCAGCTAGCTGTCCAAAAGTGGCATTGACCTTCTGTTCCTTGAGATCCTTGTAGATGTCATACTGGTGGATCTTGGTCTTGTGCAGCTTCTGTTCCTTCTTGCTTTCACTTTCTCCTGAGACTGGAGTAGTGCCTTCAATAATTTGGCGGGCAGTTTCATCTAACTCCATGTCTTGATCAATCTCCTCGGGTTGGGTCTTGCTTTGAATAGTGACAGCTGGGGTCTTCTTTGGTCTTCCAACTGGCTTGCTGTTGCTCTTCTTGTCATAGGGCTTGGACTGGGTTCTGGTACCTTCAGTAGCAGAGTAGAACTCAAGCTCCTCGTAGTATTCTTCATCATCAGTATCACCGATCTCCTCAATGACTACTGCATTGGTTTGTTCTCTGGTTCTGCTAGCATTGTTTGGTTGGGCTTTTCGTCTCATTTCGGTCATGCAATTCTTTGCATAATGGCCTTCTTCTCCACATCTGAAGCATGTGATGTTATTGCGTTCTTCTGTAGCAGCTGCAAATCTCTGCACTGGTCTCCTATTAGTGCTTCAGACTTCTCTAACAACATCACCAAGGTGTGCAGTCATCTTGGCAAACTGCTTGGCGAGTTCTTCCACTGGGTCAGCTTTGGCTGTCTTGGGGGTAGGTGTGGTTGGTTGTCTATTCACAACTGTAGCAGGTAAGATACTAGTTGGCTTTGATGGCTCCATCTTGATGCTGGTTATTTTCTCCATTGAGTGTTCAGCAGAGTGTCTGGCAGTCTAATATCTCTGTGCAAAGACTACTTTCTGATCAAGGGTCAGTGCAGCTGGGGTAGACTGGATTGCTAGGGCAATTTCAGAGTGAACTCCTTTGAGGAAGGTTGAATCCACTATTTGTTCCTTGAGGTAGTCATCATAGCCAGCCAAAACAATCTGATGGCAGATTTGGATATAGAATGAGTTGGGATCTTCACTAAGTCCCTGGCAGATAGTATTGAGTTGATCCTTGAGAGCTTGCTTGATCTCTTCGGTATAATATATTATTCTGAGGAAGTTCTTCATATTGGCAAGTTTAACTGCATCAGCACCAGCAATGGTGGCTGCATTGAACTTGTCTCTGGCAGGTCCTCTAAGGCTGACTAGTAGAAGGGCTAATTGAGCATCCACACCAAGGGCTCATACAGTGGTGAATTGTTCAAAGTCTTCAATAAAGGTCAGGATTGACTCTTCAGTAGTATATTCATAGAATGTAGGGGGATGCATTTTCATCTTGTCTTGAATTCTTGCAGAGATGACTCTTGTAGTCAGAGTAGTTATTGTGGGAGTTGTTCATTTTTCAGCTTGAAAGTGAGGGATTCATCTTGAATCACCAGCCAATGGGCACCAAGTTGTTGTGTAGTGGTCGCTGAGTCCTTCAAATATGCCAGATTCTCTTCAAGATGTATCTCTTAGACTAACTCAAGTTGTTATAAGCAAGTTCTTATTAGAGTGCCTTCCCAAGGTCTTATAGTCCTCAAACTTCTTATCTTTAACTGTCTTGTTATCTCTTAGATTGCTTGTAAGGAAGTGTGTGTAAGTGAAAACCGGAACTGACTTTTATTTATACAAAATATAATTCAATGGTTGCTAAGATATAAAGCTAAATATAAATTCTAATAACTAAAATTACTAAGTTCCAAGGCTGGCATTATTTGGTATCACATCAAAATGCTGGTGCTGGCATTATTTAATATTACATAAGAATACTAGTGCTGGAACAATTTCGCATCACCTCAGAATGCTGGTGCTGGCATTATCTGGTGTTATATGAGAATACTGGTGGTGGCATTATTCAGTATAATAAAGAACTTAGAGCAGAAAGTTCAGGACCATGGGGGCTTCATCATCATCATCACTGAAGGAGATGAGATCTGCAAATTCATTATGCAGGTCGCATGTTTCGCATACCTCAATGTCATGCAGGATGACATCATCAATGATGTCATCACATTCGGCAGTGGCAGGAAAATCGGGAACAAGATCTGGAGCCCTCTAGTCTATGAGGTTCTCTTCCACAAAATAGGGGACAAATGTGGAGTCTTGGGAAGATCTAACCCAGATGCTTGGGCCTTGGAATACTGAGATCAATCCTTGCAGGAATTGGTCTGGGTTGTCCTGAAGGATGGGATGCCAGAAGTCTTCTACTTCTTCACTATTGAGGGTGATAGTGGACTGGGCTTCTGTAGCCACCCTGGCTTCTAGTGCATTGATATGGCGGGATGATAGGTCTCTGAAGTCTGAGACTCTAACATACTCTAAGTTGGGGATAGACCATGGTACATGCCTAAAGATCTGATGGATCTTCTTAGCTGTCCTTGTTTCGCATATGTCCATAGAGGTAGCATCTTGTAGCTCTTGGGTGCTGGCCTGTGGGAACTCCCAGCAGAGGAGGTTTCCTATTTCATACTCCTGCCACATTTGGAGGCATTCGGTAGCAATGGTGATCCTTGTTTCCATTTCACGGTGGTAGAGGATAAAGTGATAGAGGTCTGTAGTACCCAGGTGGACACTAGGAGTCCTTCTTGAGTGGGTCCTCATGGCTCTTTTGATGTCTTGGAATATCCTTTCTTCAACCGAGGTGCCTTGGTGGTTCCTTGACCTTGAGGTTTGGCAGGCAGCAGGCATTTTATTTATAGTAAGTCTTTGAGCTATTTTGGGATTGGTATTTCTTATTGGTTGCTGCTACTGCAATTCCTTGATCCTTCTTTTATATTCTTCAGGATGCTTGTGCTGTGGTCACAATGACTCACAGTTGGTCATCATTACTCATCTTATATGCCATATAATCTTCTTGTGCTCTGATCTGGTGGCTTGTAAGAAAAGACTGTCTCCTGTGCTGATGTCGTCATTCTGGGGTCACCGTTACACAATATATGGTATTTAGAAATAATAATAGAGGTGCTTCTCAAGCTAGTCAACTAATTGCAGAGAGTATTAACAAAGGCTCATACTATGCAAAACTTTTAAGAAGATGGACACAGGATTGAATTGATAATAGAACTCTTCCTATTTCTTAGCAAGGAAGACATACTAAGAAGAAAAGTCTTCTTGAAGATAAAAATATCAAACTTGCAGTTAAAACTTATTTAGAAAATAATAAGTTTACTGCTACTCCAAGGTCTCTTAAAGAACATTTAAAAGAGATTTCTTCAACATCAGCAGAATCTATAAAAATTCATGAAGATACAGTAAGAAGATGGATACTGAAGATGGGTTATACTTATAGTAGGCGCAGAAAAGGATTTTATGTTGATGGTCTTGAAAGAAATGATGTTAAAGTATCTCGTGAACAATTTTTGAAGCAGATGACTGACTGGAAACCATTTATGGTTCAATATGATGAAGATTTTCAACCATTGTAACATAATATTCCTCTTGGATAATAACATATTTTAGTGACACATAATGAGGCTACTTTTAATGCTAATGATGATCTAAACTTTGGATGGGGACCAAAAGGACAATTTCCTCTAAGAAAAAAAAGTAGAGGTGCTAGTATAATGGTTAGTGATTTTCTACTGGATACTGTTGGAAGACTGGCTATATCTGAAGAACAATATAAAGATATGAAGATTTCAAAGCCTCCAAGAGAAGCTTATTGTCTACTTGAAATTGGAAAAGCTAAGAAAGGTTATTGGACTGGAAATGATTTAATAGATTAGGTATATATATTTATAATGATTTAGTAAATAGATTGAAACTAAACAAAACTTACAATATAAATTAATATTATATTATTAGATTAAAAATAATGCTATTCCAATTTTCAACACTATTCATCCAAACTGCATAATAGTATTTGCATTTGATCATAGTCAAGGACATTCAATGTATGCACCAGATGCATTATTTGCTCATAAGATGAATCTTGAATCTAGTGGAAAACAGCCACTTATGAGAACTACAAAGTTTAACAATATTACTCAAGAAATGATATTTCTATCAAAATATAAAATTGTTAATCTGTATGGTAAAGCAAAGGGCTTGAAAAAAGTACTTGAAGAAAGAAATCTTTGGAGAAAAGATTTAAGAAGAAAATGCAAGGAAAAATGCAAGACAGAAGATTGTTGTGCTGTACAAATTCTATCTCTTCAA
>RBNI01007359.1:0-10394 GCA_003990745.1 Jimgerdemannia flammicorona | reverse complement strand
TTTTTTCTTAAAATTTTACTGCATCCGATATTTGACCTAGGTCCTGTCATGTATAGTAAATAAATCTTCCGTGGCCAGTTCGCGGTGGTTGTCGAAAGATAAATATAAAAAAAAAAAAAAAAAAAAAAAAAAAAAAAAAAAACAGATGAGTTGGTAGTGAGGCCTTTCTTCCACAAATCAGTATTGATGTGGGCAGTTTTGGCAAACTTTCTGGGATTGGTGATGTCAGTGAGGGAGGTTCTGAGGCTGGTGGGAGAGGAAGTAGCTGGGGCAGAGTCTCTGAAGTTCATCTCTTCGGCAGAGGCTGTGGAGATTGGCTTTGTGGAGGAGGATGCAATGGTGAAGACGCTGGAGAAAGGGATGATGATCAAGGGTGTCTGGATTAGGATGGCAAGGTGTCTGAGGTGGGATCCACATGCTGTTCAGCTAGTGGTGGAAGGATTGCTGACCCTGGGTAGACAGGAGACCAAGGAGATGGTAGTAGAGGCACTGGGAGGATATAGTGAGATGGTGGACTTCGGGTTCATATTCTGAGAGAGCACCAAATTGAGGAATAGCAACTGCAAGGTGATGCTGTGACTGAAAGGCAAGGAGGCTACTGGGCTGGACCATGACTGGTCTGAAGGGATTAAAATTGAGGGGCAAGAGTACAAGGTGTGACAAAGGAAGGGAGCAGAACAGGAGGAGGAAGAGTTAGTGATTGCTCTGGAGGAGAGAGAGGCTGCCAAGGAGCTGCAAAAGAGGAAGTGGGAGGAGTATGCCAAGGATTGGGTCTGGATTAAGACTGATGGCAAGAGGAAGAGATGGAGGAAAGGGCACTGGAAGAGTCTGCAAGTGGTCCTTCAAGGGACAGCTGTAGAAGAGGAGGCAAGAGTAGAGGTGGCCAAGAACCAGATGGAAGGAGTGGAGGCGGTAGAGGTGTCCTTTTCTCAGCTGGGTGGTGTAGAGAACTTGGCACATGTGCTGGTGAGAGAAAAGTGGGCAGATAAGGAGGAGATTGATGGAGGAGGCTTTGAGGTAGATGATGAAGTAGTGCCGGAGACTCAGGTAGAAGATATCCATATGGCTGGGGCAGCAAATGTCCATTGGGAGTGCCCAGAAGCTGGTGAGGTTATCCATTTGAGCTGGTGGATGTGGCCTCTGATGTGTCGGCAGACAGAGAGCAACTGCAAGAACTGAGCAGGACCCCCAGGCCATCGACTCCTGGGCCCCTGGTGATGACAGCAGAGAGCTGGTATCAGGCAGTACTTGAGGAGTTGACAGAAGAAGACATCAAGGAAGTGGATGTGTTTTGTGGATCTCAAGAGGTATGGGAAGGATTCCTCTATGTAGCAATGCAGGGACATAAGCTGGTGATAGTGATGGTTGCCACCCTCCTGAATGATGAAGAATATGATGTTGACGAGAGTAGAATGGCTGACATCAGGAAGGTGGTAATAAAGAGAGTGGATCTTTTCTGCAGTAGTGCTAATGGTGATTGAATCTGGAGGGCAATTTGTGAGGACCAGTGAGAGATTATTAGAGGAAGGGGTGAGAAGGTAGTGGCAGTCCCAGCTGAGCTTTAAACAATTTTCTTTTTTTTTTTTTTTTTTTTTTTTTTATTTTTTTTTTGTGTGGCTTTTTTTTTGTTTTTTTTTTTTTTTTTTTTTTTTTTTTGTAATTTTTGCAGGTGCGGCACTGCTTTGAGATATTTATTCACAGTGGAACTCTAACCAAAATATATTACAGAGAGATGCACAGAACATGGAAAAGGCGAGGCAAGTATACACATGACTAGTTATAAAATCAGCATGAAGATTAGGATATGATACAATGAATGTTTAACCACCAAAACCATAAAGTGTGCAGCCTTGTCACTTCAGTGCATACATGACATCAAGAGACATAACAGTCTTATGTTTGGTGTGCTCAATATAGGTGACAGCATCATGGATAATGTTCTTGAGGAAGGTCTTAAGGACACTATGGGTCTCCTCATAGATGAGGCCGGAGATGTGCTTGACACCACCACAGCGAGCAAGACGACGAATGGCAGGCTTAGTAATACCCTGGATATTATCACGAAGAATCTTGTGGTGATGCTTAGTGCCGCCCTTTCCAAGACCTTTGTCTCCTTTGCTATGACCAGATATATTTGATGGGTGGGGGTGAAATTGGAAATATTGGAAGAAAAACAGTTTGTTGTTAAACAATTTTCTTCATGATGATGAACAATCTACATATTTTGTCGATCAATGTCAATGGATTGCGGGATGGTATTAAGAGATGGCAGCTTTTCAGATGGCTTAAAGTCAGGAGGTATGATGTTGTGTTTCTTCAGGATATTCAAGCTTATAGCAAGTCGGACTATGAGATGTAGAGTAAAGAATGGTTTGGTGGAGTGGGTTGGAACAAGCAGGTGGGCATCTTGGTTAGTGTGGGCAAAGGCAAGCTGGTGGAGGTAGAGATCTATAGTGACAGACTAATCTGGGGAAGACTAAAAGGTGGGGCAGATGATGGCTTGATGGTTGGTTTGATTTACCTCCCTGTAGTTAGCAGAAAGCAAAAGCAATGGGTTGAGAGATGGCAGGCATGGGATGGTTGGGAGGTAGTTGCTTTAGACATTCTGGGGGGGGACTTCAATATGGTGAGTGATATACTAGATAGGTCTGATGGTTGAGCAGGAGTCATGGTGTCTTCTGGACTTACTCAATGGCTGCAGGTGGAGAGTGACATAGGTTTGGTGAATGGTGTTCATCAATGACAGGGGGATAAGTTGGGACCTTTTACTTAGTGGCATTCAGTTAGAACAGCATTAGTTGGGACATGAATTGATTGGGTGCTGGTGGCAGAGTACTAGGGCAATGTACTGGACACTGCTGGGGTGTGCTGGTGCTCATGGTCTGATTACTGGGGAGTAGAGATTTGTGGTAGATTCCAAGCAGCAAGCTGTAGTGGAGGGCACTGGCACCTCAATATAGCCTTACTCAGGAGGAAGAAGGAGAGGAACAATTTTGTGACCATTATATGACAGGAAGTTTTGCAATGGTGGAATGAAGGGCAGTTGATAGCAGAATGGTGGGGTAAATTCAAACATTTGGCTGGTGCTTACTGGCATGATGTTGGAGAAGTGGCTGGGAAGGAACAGAAGGATAGGGAAAGGAGAGTCGAGAAGGGGCTGAGATGGCAATTGAAGCTTTTGGAAAAGGAGTACTTGTCTGGAGAGGTACTCCACTGGTTAGCAGTAGAGGTAGCAGAGTTGCAGACAGACTTAAGGGTGTCTGAGACCAGGGTGGTGGATGGCCTGCTGGCCAGACTGTGAGATAGGAGGTTGGAAGAAGGAGAAAGGCCGATGAGATATCCGTCTGGTGTTTTGAAGACCAGGAGAGTATGTTATAGTTGGGCCTCAGTATTGCATGAAGATAGAGTAGAGGTCTCTGAAATTGCTGACATATTAGGGGAGGTATCCAGTCAATGGCAAGCTCTTTGGCAGGATAGAGGTGAGCATGCTGAAGTTACTGGGCATTGGGAGGATAATGACAATATGGTGACCAATTGGCCAGTGACAGTGATATCTGAGATAGGGGAGATGGTTATGGGGGAGGTGTCTCTAGATGAAGTATTGGAAGTACTGAGGAAGACACAGACTGGTTCATCTCCTGGGGAGGATGGGTTGCCCTGAGAATTCTGGAAGGAGTTCAAGACTGAGTTTGGTAACTGGTTGGTGGAGATGGTCAATGCTGTTCTGAAGGAGGGTAGCTGGATTGGCAATGATTCCTTGGGACTGGTTTCTCTTCTATTCAAGGAGAAGAGAGATCAATGAGTGTGGTATGATTGGCGACCTATCATGCTGCTGAATGTGGATAGAAAGTTGGTATCAAAGATTCTAGCAGGGAGGATGCAGCAGTATATTGGTGCACTAGTGGGCAAAGAGCAGCATGGCTTTGTCAAGGGGAGGTAGATCAGAGATAGTACTGCTTGAGTGCAGAATATCTTGGAGAGCTGTAGGAGCCAGCAGGTGGATGGTCAGATGGTCTTTCTGGATCAAGAGAAGGCCTATGACAGAGTGCAGTAGAGCTATCTAGAGGCTGTTCTGAGGAAGGCAGGGTTCAGTGTAGTGGAGGCAGGGTGACTGATGGACTTGGTATAGGGATGCTGAGCAGCAGTTATGATGAATGGATGGTGTGGACCAGAGTTTGCCTTGGGGCAAGGGGTACCACAGGGGGATCCTCTCTCCTCTCTTCTTTATGTACTTTCTCTAGAACCTTTGCTGGTGTGGCTGAAGGAGCAGCTCTCTGGACTGCAGATGGGAGATGTGGTCTGGCAGTTGGGCGCCTTTGCAGATGATATGGTGGTAGGGTTGGGTAGTCAGGAGGATGTAGTAGTCCTATAAGAAGGGGTTGGGCAATACAAGAGGCTAGCAGGGGCAAAGTTGAATTGGGGCAAGTGTGAGATAATGAAACTTGGTGCTGGCCTGGGGGGACATGGACAATTTGGACAATTGATAGCCATAGGGAGTGCTGTTCAGTATCTGAGTATCTGGTTCTCAGTATATGGAATAGTCCTGCCAAGGGAGTGGTGGTGTGGATTGATCCAGAAGCTGGAAGGTGCATTGACGGATTGGTCAGGGAGGAGCTTCTCCTTGGTTGGCAGGATAGTGGTATTGAATGTGTATTGGTTGCCCAAACTGTAGTATCTGGGTTATCACCTGGATTTTCCAGGGTGGGTGGTGCAGTGGCTGAAGAAGATTGTAGAAGAGTAGATATAGTATGGAAGACGTCCACAGATTGGATGAGAGACTTTGTTGATGAGGACTTCTAATGGAGACCTGGGGCTGGTGGATTTCAGGTGCTGGCTAAAGGTACTTTGGGGTCATCTTTCTCCACTACAATTCACGTTATACACACTTTCACAACACACTTTCAAGTCGTTTATTGGAGAAAGATACTAAGAAGATGTCAAGCAGCAAGCAAGCCAAGGTGTATACCAGGTCAGGTGGACCTGGGGCTTTCGACTGGCAGCATGTTGGGAGGAGACATGGGCTGGGGATGGGGTCTTTCAGTGGCTCGAGTGGACTGGGCAGCTCAGATAGTGGCAGTGGCACTGGTGGGGGGGCTGGAGGGCAGCAGGGGTGGAGCTTTGCGAATATGCTGAGGACTGGGGGTTAGCTGATGGGAGCCCGCAGGGATCAGGCTGGAGGGAAGGGGAAGCAGAAGGCTGAGGATGCTGGGGGAGCTGGGCCTTTGCTGGTAAGAGGTGGGGGAAGTAGAGGGACTGCTGGGGGTAGTGGCGGGACTGCTGATAGTGGTGTGATGGTGAATCTGGCAAAAAAAAGAGATGTGACGGCTGATGGCCAGGTGGGGCAGGGGTTCCCGATGCAGAAGGGGGACCTGGCAGGTGGTGTGATGGGGCTGGCAGTAGCCCCGTTACTCAAGAAATCGATCTTGGAGTTTGCGGTGACCTTGTGCTTCCGGGACTTGGTGGTGATGGCGAGGATGGTTCTGGGGCTTATTTCGAAACAGGTGGCTGGGGTGACTTCGGTGAAGTTCTTGAAGGGTCTGGAGGGGGTCGAGGTGGGCTTTGAGGAGGTGGGTCTACTGGATGAGGCACTGAAGACTGGCGTCATGGGTGGGGCATGGCTGATGGAGCACACCGAATTGGCCTGCGCTGGCAAGGCAATGAGGGGGAGGCAGTGTGGGGGCCTAATATGTGGCATTGGGATAGATTGCTCCTGGGTGGTGCTCCACTTGCTCAGTTCGATATTGGGGAGAGAGTAGAGTGCCAGCAGGGGCTTGGCCAGGATCTTTGGCCAAGTGGCTGACAGGTGGTAGGGATCGGTGAGGAGTGGGACTGGGCCGGTATCTGGTCTTGGAGTGCAGAGGTTTGGAGGTGGCTTCCCCCCAAGTTCTGGGTGGTATGGTGGAGAATGTTGCGGAGGAATGTCATGCTGAATTTCTATATGGGGCATTTGGTAGATGGTGGACAATTTGACTGTGAGGAGTATTATAATGTTGGGAGAGCTGGGGGTCATGTATAGATGCCAGAACATTGGCTAGGAGAGTGTGAGATTTTGGGAGACTTTTGGGCTGAGATAGGAGATTGACTGGGTGTGGGGCGTAGGCTGGTAGGGGAGGGAGGTCGATGGGAGGATTTGAGATCTCGGCTTGGGGGTGGGGTGGGTGATAGTTGGCTCACTGTAGGGTGGGTATTAGCAATATGAGTAGGACTGGTGGGTCATTGGCTTTTTGTATTTGAGGAGAGACAGCGGCTGAGGCTGGGGGAGAAGGTGTTAAGAGGGGAAGAGCTGTTGGGGGATCTGCTGACTGGGTGGTGGGTGGGTTGGGGTCCTCAGGGGGGCTGACATCGCGGTTTGGTGGTGAGGATCTGTGAGCAGAGTGGTGGGAGGGTGGTGATAGTGTTAGACAAAGTGGTCTTTCGTCGGGAAGAGGTAGGGGGAGAGGGACCCCCTAGGGGGATCGGATAGGGGGAAGGGATCATTGTATTTATATGGGATAGATGGGTATTAATAAAGGAATAGAGTCCAAGTGACTATAAAAAAAAAAAAAAAAAAAAAAAAAAAAAAAAAAAAAAAAAAAAAAAAAAAAAAAAAAAAAGACTGGCGTTGTGGTTGGGGAGGTGGTGGTCCCCATGGTGCAGTGCCTGTGATGGGACCCCAGGGTTGTGCAGCTTCTGGTGAAGGGGGTGCCCATGGTGACTAAGGAGGAGACGAGGAAGAGGGTGGAGGAGGTAATAATTGAGTATGGTGACATAGTGGACATCAGATTTCAGGTGTGGAAGGGGACTGCGATCAGGACGGGAGACATGGATGTCAGGATTCGGCTGGCGGGAAGAGAGGCCATGGGGAAGGCAAGTGACTGGCCCTCGGTGCTGATGTGGGGGGCCTTTGTCTGCAAGGTGTCGAGGGTAAAAGGGAGTGAAGAGGAGGAGGAGGACTTGTTGGAGATGCTGGAGGAGTTGGGTGATGCTGTAGAGAGAAGGGCGAAGGCCTGGAAACTGTATGAGGAGTCAACGCATCTGGAAGTTGTGGGTGGGAAGCATGTCTGTATGGATAAGAAGCAGTGGGAGCGGGCCCAGGGATGTAAGAGGCAGAGAGAGCTGTTGGCAAGTATGACAGGAGAGGTGAAGAAGACGACAGTTGGAACTGAGGAGTCTGGAGGCGCTGAGGCCAGTATCTGGGCTGGGAAGGGAGGAGAGGAGGTGGAGGTAAAGGAGGCAGAGGCTGGGGGGGTGCTAGGCAAGGACCCTTTCGCTGATGGTACCTTCGAAGTGTGGGAGCCGGAGTTGGATGCCACCCCCCCCCCACTTATCAGGAGGGGCCCGGTTGGGAAGAGAGGGATGATAGAGGATACAAGGATGCAGGGGGCCCAGCAGGTACACTTTGGGGTTCCTGATGTGGGGCAAGGGGGTCAGGTGGTGGCAGTTGGCGAGGATGAGCTGGTGGATGTTCCTGAGGAGGAGTGGGATGAGGCTGCCAGTATAGGAGCTGACACTACGATGCTGGATGCAGGGAGGCCAGGGACCCCAGGAGGGAAGGAGGTGGGGAACCTGTTGTGGATGCGCAAAGTAATGGACAATCTCGCTGCAGAAGCTTTGGGAGAAGTGGACTTAAGAGCGATGCCTGAGGAGCATTGGACAAGGATTCTGTGTGGTGATGGACTGGTGGAGACACTGAAGGTGGAGATTCTGGGTATTTTCCTGGAGGAGGAGGGGTATGAGGTTGATGAGGTGAGGAGGGATAGTCGCTGGTGAGTGGGTGGCCTACTGCTGGGCAGAGCATCATGGTTTGCAGCTCTGGCAGGAGGCCTGTCTGGAGTATCGCAAGGAATTTGAGGAGTGTGAGGATGGGGCAATGGTAGAACTTCTGAGAGCATTGGCAGCACAGGAAGCAGGGGAGAGGGAGCTGGCTGCTGAACATGACTTGGACTTAGTGCAGGAGGAGCAGACTGCAGACATGTAGAGGACAGTACCATGATTTATTATTATTCCTTATGAACAGTACAACCAACATTTTCTCTTTGAATGTGAATGGGTTAAGGGGCTCTGGGCGGCACAAGAACATTTTTACTTGGCTCAAGGGATTGGAGGCTGATCTCTTTTTACTGTAGGATATTTGATGTGAGGGTGAGGACGATCAGGTAGAGTGGACTAGGGAATGGGGTGGGGCCACGGCTTGGTTTAGAAAGGTGGCGATTTTGGTGAGGAAGGGTAGAGGCAAATTGGGGGAAATCAGGAGCTGGGGTGATTACTTGGTCTGGGGAGATTGGCATCAGCCAGGGTGGGAATCAGTGAAGGTGGGCACTTGCTACTGCCCTGTAGATAGGGGTGAGAGGACTGCATGGATTAGAGAGCTGCTGGAGGAGGGTATTCTCTTGGAGGAAGGGGTCGATGTGCTCAGTGGGGATTTTAATATAGTTTGGAATCAGCATCTAGACAGGACTGATGGCGGGAGGAGTGCTGGGGGCAGAAGTGGAGGTCTGGATGCATGGGAAGAGGTGGAGATGTTGAGCTCATTGGGGGATATGGGCAGAACAAGGTGGGGTGATACAAGGGTCTATACACATTGGGTGAATGGCTTGGGCACAAGGATTGATTGGATTCTGATGGTGGGGTGCTGGGGGTCAGATATTTGGAAGGCATTGGAGGTGGAGTGGTGCCCATGGTCTGATCACTGGGGAATTTTGGGACAGAGGCAGTTTGGGGAGAGTGGAGATGAATCTGGACATTGGCACCTTAACTCCTCTCTGCTGGCTGAGAAGGGGTTGTGGGAATTGTAGGTGGTGGATATTCAGGCAAAAGTTTTTACCTGGAGGCATGAGGATTTGCCTGTGGCTGTCCGCTGGATGAGATTGGAAGAGGCTGCGAGGGTTTATTGGGGAGAGGCTGGTAGAGAGGCTGGGAGACAGAGGAGGAGGTGCACAAGGTGTGCTTCCAACAGGCTGAGGAGATTACAAATGGATTGGGTGGATTTGCTTACTGTTGTTGGGGTGGAGGATTGGAGGATCGAGAGGGTGAAATTGGAGATTATGGAACTACAACAGGTGTTGAGGGAAGAGGAGGATACTCATATGCAGAGCATAGCTGCTAGTCTATAGTGGCAGGGGCTTGAGGAGGGTGAGCAGCCTACTGGATACTTATCAAGACTTCTCAAAGCCAGGCGAGTGTGACATCAGTAGGATGGGGTCCTGGATGCTGATGGGGATATGATACACAGCACTCAACAAATCTTAGGGGTGTTGAAGAAGAGATGGCAGGGCTTGTGGAGTGAGGGAGATGGGGGTGCTGATGTAGTGGAGATTGCAGATATACTGGAAGAGTGGGGGCCACCACAGGTAGCTGGACTGGGTGACTTGATCTTACCGGTGCAGGGGGAGGAGATCCAGAGTGTCCTGGCAGCAACTAAACTTAGGAGGGCGCCTGGAGAGGATGGATTGCCATGGGACTTCTGGAAGAAGATGGTGAATGTCCCTGGAGTTTTGGGTGAGATGGCTGCTCTCTGTGACCATGTCCTTCAGAGTGGTGAGTGGGTGGGGGAGCAGGATCTCGAGCTGGTGGCCTTTTTGTACAAAGACAAGGGGAGGAGAGAAGACTGGAAGAACTGGAGGCTGGACATGGACAGGAAGATGGTGACTAAGATGATTGTCGCAAGGCTGCAGAGAGTTGCCCAACAGGTGCTGGGGGAGGAGCAGCGGGGCTTTGTTGGGGGCAGACTTATAAGAGATGGGACTGCGTGGGTTCATGGTATAATTGAAGGGGCCCGGGTCTGTGGCCTGGATGGAAGGTTGGTCTTTTTGGACCAGGAGAAGGCCTATGACTATGTATGGCAGGTGTGGCTGGGCAAGGTATTGGACTGAATTGGGGTTCCCCCAAGGTTTAGCACCTCTATGTTGAGTCTGCTGGAGAGCAGTTGGGCAGCTCTGATGTGTAATGGTCACTGTGGGAGGGCATTTTCCTTGGGAAGAGGAGTTTCTCAGGGGGACCCTCTGTCCCCTATTCTTTATGCCTTTTCACTGGAGCTATTGATGGATAGGGTTTGCCAGAAGGTGGCAGGGCTCTCTATATATGGTATAGTGTGGAAGGTGGGGGCCTTTGCTAATGATATAGTGGTTGGACTTGGGAATGTGGCAGATGTAGCGACACTACAGGAGACTGTGAAATGGTATGAGGCCCACTCGGGGGTAAAGCTCAACTGACATAAGTGTGAGACAATGGTGCTAGGGAATGGGCTAGTGGGTGGGGACGTCATTGGAACAATTGTCCCTACTAGTGAGGTGGTGCGGTATTTGGGCATCTTTCTCTCTGTATACAGTTCTGTCTTGCCATGAGGGTGGTGGGAGAGCAGGGTGAACATTTGGGGGGAGGCCCTTCGAGGATGGGGAGGTCACCATATCTTTTTT